>JACXGM010005543.1:12864-35116 GCA_016801145.1 Umbra pygmaea | reverse complement strand
TAGATAGAAGAGAGAACAATCATGCCAAGTAGGCACAAAGATTCGGAACCAAGTCACTCAGGCTGGATTTTTGTAATTAAGGTTTTTTATAATTACAAAAATCCAGCCTGAGTGACTTGGTTCCGAATCTTTGTGCCTACTTGGCATGATTGTTCTCTATTCTATCTATTGTATATTAATGCTCTTAAAAAAGTATCTATCCGATTACTAGGTTAATCGATGGAATAATTGGTAGAATAATTGATTAAAGTTTTTTTAAATAATTAAAATATATACAAATGTTTTTGTTGTGTGCTTTATTGGTAATGTTTTCATTTTATATCAACATTATGACCATCCCTTTAGCGTTCACAAACATTGAAGCAGAACTGGATACATGTACAGTACTTCATTCTCCATGGCAAAAATAGATGCTCTAAGATGAGGTCACGACCTTCCATCTGTCCCTCCATCCCAACCTCCAGTCACCTTGACGAGCCAGGGGAGGGCAGACAAAATGGTGGTTTTACAGTATCCATGGAGATGAAACAGGACATACAAATGCAGCATGTTAGGGCAGTAATGAGTTCTGGGGCCTATACTACCAAGCAAGATTTGGGGTTAGCGAGGTAACTTCAGGTTTAACCCTGGGTTTTCAGTATCACGACGTTGGGTCACCTGTTACTGGGTTACATCGCCATGGTATCTTATACTGCCAACCTAACCTGCTCTGGAGCAGGTTATAGTTGAGATAACCCGACTAACCCGAACAAAAGCACCGCCTACTGACCAATCAATTCACGATTGAAAAATGGGTCACCATTCTGGGAGTCGCTATTTGCTTTCTCTGATGAGATCAGCGGAGGGAGTGACATGTCTTTGTCAGCTTATTGAGCCGTATGTGCCAGTGCAGTGTGATACATCAAAGTTGTGAGCTTACAGTTCCACATACTTTATGTATGGTATTGCGTTTGTTTGTGACAGGTATTTAAATGTATGGTCTGTTGATATGGACCAACCTCAATGTATCCCCTTTCACTGTAGACAGTAGCTACATATATTTTACGATTTACTCCAACAGAACTTGTTCAACAACCAAATATTTTGGCATTGATTAATTTACACACCCTGTACATTTTTCATTTGCTCCCATGACCGTTTCACACTGTCAGGGTTGCAAATGAAAGAATATGATAAATAAAATTGTAATACACGATCAGCATTAAGCAACACATTGGTTTAATGGAATACACAATTGTAATTACAGTCAGTGATATCCATGAGCCTGAGGCATTTATAAATACACAGGTTGTAATATATTCCCAGCTTTCCCTCCTGCTTTATGTCTGGATTATATTTTTTGTGCTCACCATATTTCTCTAATATTAAGTTTAGCGAAATATGTGGCTGTCATAGACTTGTCATTGTCTGCGATTGGTCCGATGGTGCACACACCGCCCCTTTTTTATTGTGAACGTCAATAGATTGGGAATTCCTGGGTTGATTTAACGAATTGATAACCACCATTGTGACATCGCTTATCTAGATTGCAATTTTTAGGTTCAGTGAAGCCAGGTAATGAAAAGAAATCCAGGGCATGTTAAACTTTCTTCGTAGTATAGGCCCCTGGTTTGTTGGAAGCAGAACCTGTTAGAGAACCTCTCCATGTCACTCAGTCCTTCCAGATGCAGCCTTATTAGTGCTGTTCAGTCCTGTGTAGCTCACTTGGGAAGACGATGGACAATTTGTAAACGCCTGGGTTCTTCGTTTAATTCCCACGAGGAGCCAGTATGTTGAATTAAAGAAATGTACCGCAAGTCGCTAAATTACATACATGTAAACGTACATCATGTCATCTTACTGTAAATATACGGTTGAGCATTGCAATTAGCCACTTGATGCACTAGCAATGAAAACATTGTTTTAAATACACGACTGTGATGATGCAATGTCCAGATACATTTAGGGATGTGCCCATTCAACTAATGAAGTGCCATTATGGATTAAAGATTGTTATGGGGTTGATGGGTACTCATCATCTTTGTGTCTACAAGCATAACACAACAATGTACGTTTTGCCAAAACATACACTTGAAATTAAATGTAACTAACATAAAATAAGTCTTGGGGTGACGAGAGCGGGTCGGCATTAAGCAATAGTTGTTCTTTACCTTAAAACTTTTCAATGTATAGTAAATGTACCGACAGATGTGCTCATAAATTTGCATAACCTGCCAGATATTATGAAATTTCAGCATTGATATTGACAATATGAATCTGTTATGTAAGGATAATGAAGCCATTAATTATCACAGCATTGGTTGACACCAGAAACCACCCAAATGGCCCTGATCAATAGTTTACATACTCTAGAATGTTTGGCCTTATTACAGACACACAAGGTGACACACACAGGTTAAAATGGCAATTATAGGATAATTTCCCACACGTGTCATTTTAAATTGCAATTAGATTCTGTGTATAAATAGTAATGCTGTCAAACGATTAAAATATTTAATCGCCATTAATCGCATTAATGTCATAGTTAACTCGTAATTAATCGCACATTTTTATCTGTTTTAAATCTTGATTTCTTTTTGTCCCATAATTTTTTTCTCATTTTCATGCTCTTATCTACATGGAAAAGCCAATCAGCTTGCTTTGTGCAAATGTTTTTTTTTTAAAACAACATTGGCATACTGTCTGAAGTCATCCATTGTCGCCTGGCTTTAACGAGGGGGTGGAGAATTCGCATCAGCTGAGTGCTTTGCCATCAAGTGATATTTCAGACTGGACGTGCTGCAATGATAGCTCAGTTCACAACGACCAAACACACAGATCACTTTGGACTTGTCAGTGGAACCATTTGGCAACTTTTTAAAAGTAAACTTTTCATTCAGAATTTTATTGGCATCCATTTTGGCCTCTCGCGCTCGCCATCCACTCAAAACGTAATTTAGCCCACTACTTTTTGGCCAGCTCACAACGCAAGCCCAAACAAGTGTGTTTGCGGTACCTGTTGTTTTGTTTTCGCTCTAGCTAGATCCGGTGTGGTGTTGTAGTTTTCCTAATGTTACTAGTTGTTGCAACAGCATGTGAAAAAAACTACAAAGTTTGCTAGGCCAATTGTTGTGAACTGGATTTGCGTTAATCACGCGATAAAAAAATAGACGCTGTTAAAATGGGTTTGCGTTAACGCCGTTAATAACGCATTTAACTGACAGCACTAAAAAATAGTCAATGAGTTTGTTAGCTCTCACATGGATGCACTGAGCAGGCTAGATACTGAGCCATGGGGTGCAGAAAAGCACTGTCAAAAGACTTGAGTAATAAATGTACTAAAACTGCATAAAGTTGGATAGTATATAAAAAGATATCCAAAGCCTTGCAAATGCCAGTCAGTACTGTTCAATCACTTATTACGAAGTGGAAGATTCTGGGATCTCTAGTCTTGATACCAAGCCAAGATCAGGTAGACCTCAGCCAAAACTGCCAGAAGAGTTGTTTGGGATACAAACAAAAAACCCACAGGTAAACTTAGGGAGAAATACAGTACAGCTTGGTCTGGATAAAAATGATGTGGTTGTTTCAAGGAGCACAATACAACGATACTTGAACAAAAATTAGCTGCATGGTGAAGTTCAAAGAAAGAAGCCTTAACTGCGCCAGTGCCACAAAAAAGCCAGGTTACATATGGCCGACAACACCTTGACACACCTCACAGCTTCTGGCACACTGTAATTTATAGTGACAATACCAAAATAGAGCTTCATGGTCACAACCATGAGCGTTATGTTTGAAGATGCGTCAACAAGTCCTATTTCTAGTAAAAAGAATACCATAACCACTGTGAAGCATGGTGGTGGCTGACTGATGTTTTGGGAATGTGAGCTGTAAAGGCATGGGGAACCTTGTGAAAATTGATGGCAAGATGAATGCAGACTGTTATCGGACAATACTGGCAGACAATATGCATTCTTCTGCATGAAAGCTGCACATGGGACGCTCTTGGATGTTTCAGCACAACAATGACCCTAAGCACAAGGCCAAGTTGACCCTCCAGGAGGTTATAGCAGAAAAATGTGAAGGTTCTCCATTGACCATCACAGTCTCCTGACCATAATATCATCAAGCCACTCATGGGAGATCCCAAACATGCAAGATTACCAAAAGTCATTTTTGCCAAGACAGCTGCAGCTATACCACCTGCAAGAATTTTCTTTGTTGCCATGTTTTGTTTAATGATTGAGTTGTGTTTTTTGTTCTATGTGGTTTCACATTTAGAGGTGGTTTGGGAATAAATATTGGATTACAAAGTTATTTTACTGCATCTGCTCACCTCAGCAACTCTTGCACTGATGAGGAAAATAAACTTGAAGCGTAAAATTATGCTGGTTTAGCAAGCCTTGCTTTGGACAACGGCACAAAGATACAGAGAAACTCATGCATTTATTACAACTAGATTGGATTACTGCAACGCCTTCCTTACTGGTCTCTCAAAAAAATCTTTAGAGAACTCAGCAGCGAGACTCGTAACAAAAACAATGAGAACATATTACTCCAGTTCTGAAGTCATTACAGTGGCTCCCAGTTCCCCACAAGGTTGATTATAAAACCCTAAATGGCTCAAGACCAGCCTATTTTACAGATTCTTTAAAATCTTATGTTTTAGGACCAAGATTGGAGACCCTTCCACTACAGACTTTGTTCCCAGAAACCTGCGATCTAACAGGGTAGATTTCACTGGTCAACCCTCAAGTCAAGAACTCCTTTGGCCATAACATTATTTCAGTTCTCTGCAGCCATTGTCTGGAATGAACTGCAAAAACCCTCAAATTGGAGATTCCCATCATCCTATTCAACATTAAGGGACAATAGTCAAAGCTTCTCTCTGATCTCTGTTCGTGTTCAGCTTCTTCCTCATTGCACATTGTCATTTGCACATTTATACATCAGTGTTCCTGTTCTGTCAATATGGTGCGTTTACTGACCTTTACTCTGATCTCATTTTGCACACAATAAATAGAATATTTTCTTGTATTTTGTGTATTGAATGTCAAACGTCATGTTGCCCTTTCACTGTCATGCTTTATCATGGCCAGGGCACCCTTGAAAATTAGAATGAGTTCTCAGTCATCTTACCTGGTTACCATAAATAAAGCTGAAATAAAATAACAAAAAAAATCTACACTGAAATCATGTTTTGACATTTGAAGAAGTGTTTAAATTTGTTTTGTATGTTTCTTTTCAGGTAAAGCGTCTCAGCCTCAGCTGTGGTACAGTGATCGCACAGCCTTTCCTCTACAGGGAGCCTGGTTTCCTAGTTCTGCCCATCTAAATGGCAAGACTGTATTCGCTGAGTCTGTACTTTGTCAAGGTTTCTCTTGTATTTTGGATCAGTAGCCATGTTTAATTAGTTTGCTCTGCTTTTCACTTTGTGCTTGGCTAAAGGTTCATACAATTAACGCTTGGTAATGTTAGTCATGAGCTGTCATAAGACACTGTCTTGGTTCACTTACATTATTAATCAATTTTAGCCAAACTTTATTAAGTAAACACATTTTCACTAAGTGTACAATGGCCAACAATGGTGTTTTTCTCTCAGTTCATTCGCTGCCTTAGGTTTCAATCAAGTTTATTTTTAAACCTCAGTAATTGTAGTGCAGCAACCTAAGTATTGTAACAATTTTGCTCTAAAACTTTGGTCTAATTTCCTGAGATACAGAATTTCTTTTTTTCCTCGTCTTTTCAGGGTTTACCCTCCCTCCCTCTCTCCCCCAGCTGTTTATCTAAACATTCTGATGTTGATCACAAGCCTTTCACCAGCCCCACCTACCCTATATGCACATGTTGTTCAGCCCCATCATTGGATTAAAGAAAGTCATACTGCAAGCAGCCGTATCAACACCCTTCACTGGATAACCGTGGTGAATTCAGCGCTGTGCAGTGCCTGAATTCACAACGAGCACGGCTGGATGTAGCTGGCACTGGTCCACCTTGTTACAGAAATATTTGAGCATTCTGATTGAGTCTCGAGACATTCTAGAACTTGACACAAAGCCAAGGTATATTTGAAAACAACACTACCAATGTGGTGACACCATGGTTCACGTTCTCTGAATAAGCCATATACAAGATGACTCAAAGTGAAACTTTGAGATGCCCAAAAAGTTATTGCTCAACTATATAAATATCTTCTGAGTAAAATAAAAGAGCAAAATTATACTTAATTTTTTTTTAAATAGACATTTTTAGTGATGGTACAAAACATTTTTAGTGACAGTACAAAACATCCCTGTCTTTTTCAAAAATCAGTTTCAATAAAGAATCACCCTGTTGTTTTAGGAGCCGATGAGAACATCTCTCCCCTTAGAGTGAACATAAAGCAGCCTGTGTAGTTCCAGCTCATCCAAATGAGGAACAAATGGTGTGATAGAACATAATGATCTCCTTGTGATAATGGATGCAATATCAACCATTTCATCACTGCTAGCATTAATGAATGAGAGTCTACATTTGCTCTTTTAATCTAGTCTACATTTACTAATTACAAACTCAACCCCACAGCATGAGCAGATTCCCTGGTTACAGACACTCAACACTGAATACATTATGTCCTCCAATCTGTGGAGGGTGTGAACAAAGCTCTACCTGCATCCAAAATGCCACACTACTGTCTTTATTTTGTACTTCTTTTGACAAGCACCCCATGGCATTATGCAGCATGTTGGAAACTGTTGGAAACATTTAATCAGTTCTGACATATAAACTAGAGGTACTGGTATGAAATGTAAGTATATTATAGTAACTAATGAGTGTGTTATGATGAGTCTCTTTACACCTCTCATTGAGGGGCTGGTAGATGAGTAGACAGATTAAGCCGTAGGATGTCAAGCGGCTGGAAAAGACTTGTGTATTTACTTAAAAAAACAGTAAAAATATACTGTGATTACATTTTCACATAATGTCTTAGGTGTTTATTTGTGGGAATATTAGGGATGTGATAAATTCATTAAGGTAGCCTGTCTTCAGTTGTGTAAATGAACCAAGTGATGATACAGCCATTAATGTGAAGATGAGACAGATCAAGTATACAGTGGTTTAGATGGAGGTGTTGAGACGAGGAGTATGAAATAAAGACTGGAGAGAAACAAAGCACACATACATTAATATATACACACACACACACACACACACACGAGGAGCTCCTCATATTACACAGTAGCAAAGCTACTATATTATCTAGCCACACCCGCCAGTGAGCCAGCCTGCCAATCACCTTCCCCATCGTCTCCAAAGACAGAACATTACAAAGAACTGCCATTTAAAAAGGGACCCACAAATAATGTGTGGTTAACACACATACACACAAAGGTAGTTGTCAAACAGGTGAAAATGCAAGAGAGCTGTGTGGAGGATTATGACTGTCTGACTGTATGGAGTATACTGGAGACCGCACTATGACTGTCTGACTGGAGTATACTTGAGACCGCACACAAACACACATCAATATCTCAAGATAATGAGAGTGAGATTCTGTATAAAGACAGAAAGACAGAACTGGGTTTGAAGTCCATGAGACCAAATTCAAAATAAAATCTGGCTTGTCATGACTGAAGTTAATGTATTTGTAACACTAATAGGGGACACATCTTCTCTTTCGGATGGAAACTGGACATATCTAAATACTAAGGTACAAAATGAATAGTGTTCAACCAGCTTTCTGCCAGACCTCCACAAGGGCATCAGCGTGCCCAGGCCTGCCCAGACTCTTCACCACATGGCTGGTACAGACCAATAGAGGACACATTCTTTTATGTTACATTCTGGTATATTCTATGCATAGGTGTTCCTTCCTATCCAGTTTTTTTCCGAATAGATTTTTTTCTTACATGTCTTTTACTGATCAGTATTGATGACGTAGAAAACTGAATCAACAGCCACTTGGGAAAGAAATACACACAGACAGATACAGACACAGACACACACAGACCAATGTCAGCGGAATTGAGAGACAGAGAAACGACATTGTCTGGCGTTTTTTTTATGCAATAAATACCATATTTTAGGCTAAAACACGTGTAATTTTTCTAAAATGGAGAATGCATCAGGGCAGTATTCATTCTAATTCGAGAAGGAGCATGTAGCCATCTTATCTCGGGACATTGAGAACTTAAGTCATTCATTCAAATGGTACTGATAGGAGGACATGCGGTGAAAAGAAGGTGCCGCAATCAGATACGTTACAGTGGATGTTACCAGACTGACAGACGGGTGTGATGTATGCGCGCGTATGCTACGATTGTGACAATAGTACTGTAGTTTGCCCAATACGAGAATACAATCCACGTATATGTTGTATATCTCATCGATAGTCATGTACATAAAATTTGAACATGGAAAATTCACATGCAATACGAAATGTGTTAATATGGCACCCTTTCAAATATTTATTGCAAAATGTGTGCGTTCCAACATAGATTTGCGCATAGAAAGCGCAACGTTTGTGTCGTTCCATGGTCGTATTCTTTCTTACCTGAATCGGGGGGAATCTTTAATACATTCTTCAAAGTCCACTGTCATTTTAGCGTTTTTATTTAATAATTACTCCTTTAGTCGATGAATGTCATTGCCCGGGGCGGATGTCGTAATAAACGAATGATATGACTCCTGCAATATTCCAGTACTGCCGGACGCGCGGAAGCTTCTTCCGACTCGGTAACACAAAACGAGTCTCAATGGATGTCAAATTACTACGGCTGCTGCTGAGATTGGGAAGGGGTGTGCCAGGGCCGGCATGGACGACACACCCCTCTGTCAATGGCACTGACGACATCATAAAGCGACATACTCGTTTTTAATTATAAATATGTTCGACCTTTACACTCATGGAAGCTGTAGGTCTGTTTCGTGAGCTGAAATCAAAGATGCCACACGAGTTTCGTGGAAATAAAAACGTATTTATTAGCATATGGCTCCAATGTGCATCTGCTGGGGACAATAAAAAGCTATAACGTGCTGGGGACAATAAAAAGCTATAACGTCCAGGTTTGTTTCTATACAATGAATACTATGTCTCACGTGTTGAGGTAGCTTGCATTTTCTACTATAAGCTGCAGCACATTTAGTTAGATAATTATTTTGCAGTACATCCAACAATCCTTACATATACATACCATG
Organism: Umbra pygmaea; assembly: GCA_016801145.1. Classification (NCBI taxonomy): domain Eukaryota; kingdom Metazoa; phylum Chordata; class Actinopteri; order Esociformes; family Umbridae; genus Umbra; species Umbra pygmaea. The sequence continues at coordinate 25,957 of JACXGM010005543.1, read as the reverse complement.
TGTAACCACGTCAGCCTGCACCTCCACCAGACTTCTTCAACTGGATAATCTGAGACCAGTAATATGGAGCCTACATGTCTAGGTGTTCCCATCTGCCTTACTGGTTGATGTTTAAAAAGTTCCCATCTGCCTCCGAAGCTAATGTTTAAAAAGTTCCCATCTGCCTCAGAGACTGATGTTTAAAAAGTTCCCATCTGCCTCAGAGGCTGATGTTTAAAAAGTTCCCATCTGCCTCAGAGGTTAATGTCTAAAAAGTTCCCATCTGCCTCAGAGGCTAATGTTTAAAAAAGTTCCCATCTGCCTCATAGGCTGATGATTAGGAAGTTCTGCCCACCCAGGTTTAATCAACTCAGCATATTCTTCTGCCTCAGCTGAACCAACTTAAAATATCAAACTTGTAAGCACACATGAGAAAGAAAAAAAAACTTTAACCCTAATCTTAAAATATGCAGCTACAAGTCACCTAATTTCATTGAAAATATATAATTTTAGGCATTTACAAGACACTGTCATCCATATTACCGTAACATTTTAGGTAACTGTGTTAAGGACCGAAATGAAACAACCAGCTTGGAATTCAATCGGGCAACCTGTTGGTTACTGGTCAGATAGTGTAACCACTAGGCCCCTGGTGCCTCCATTTAACCTCCTTTTAAAGGACAACTCAGGCGCAAAATGAACCTAGGGGTTAATAACATATTGGTACATAGTCGACCGTTCTCTGGGATCTGTTTTCATGATAATCGAATGTGCCCAGTTTTAGTGCAAACTGATAATTACCTTATAACGCTAGTTGTGAGGGCATGGATGAAGTAAAAATAAATAGCTATTTTATACCACTAACAAGGCTCAAAATAGCACCACACATCCATGGCAGCATAATGAGGGTCCCTACATGCAAACCGAAGCATTGAGAACTTTGTAAGTGTACAGACAGTTTATTAAAAAGATAGTTTAAAAGACAGTACCATTCGCGTGTACAACCAGGCGCCATCTTCGGAAAACAGACTCGACCAGTGGAACCACAAACGCCGTGCTACATGAGCTGAACTGTGAGCTGAATTGGAATCTCCCATGGCAAGAGATTTTGCAGTCATTCATGCAGATCAATGAGCAAGATTTACAGCTGGTGATGCCAACTAAAATCAAACACAATTTGCTTACAGTTCAGCTCACGTAGCACAGAGTTTGTGTTTCGACTGGTTGAGTCTGTTTTCCAAAGATGGCGCCTGGCTATATGACCTCTTGCAATTCCTGTTCAAATAGCTACAAAGTCATTGTCCCATCTGAACTGCTATTTCAGGTTTTTTATATCATGAAATACATGGTCTGTAGGTCTTGGAAGCTGAATCACTCTGTTATCTCTGTGAACATCTATCTACACAGTGCAACTTTAAAGTGGTATAGTAAGTGCAAAATTATAATCAGATGTTCTATTTAAATCCAGGCAGCTGGCAAATGTAACATGATGGGCTAGTTCCTCTGCTCAGGCTGTGCACAGCACCTAGGAGACCTTCAATGTGACAATCTATCCAATACCATATTTCATCGAGTGATGCTGAAATGTGTCTGTAGGTGAATCTTAATGCAAGTCAGTGATGCTGAAATGTGTCTGCAGGTGAATCTTAATGCAAGTCAGTGATGCTGAAATGTGTCTGCAGGTGAATCTTAATGCAAGTCAGTGATGCTGAAATGTGTCTGCAGGTAAATCTTAATGCAAGTCAGTGATGCTGAAATGTGTCTGCAGGTGAATCTTAATGCAAGTCAGTGATGTTGAAATGTGTCTGCAGGTGAATCTTAATGCAAGTCAGTGATGTTGAAATGTGTCTGCAGGTGAATCTTAATGCAAGTCAGTGATGCTGAAATGTGTCTGCAGGTGAATCTTAATGCAAGTCAGTGATGCTGAAATGTGTCTGCAGGTGAATCTTAATGCAAGTCAGTGATCTTAAGCACTTGGGATCTTCATTGACCACATTTTGCAATGGCCATATTAGTGTTCAGATTTTAATTTCATTAAAAACATGGTGTGAATTCAACAGGGAAGGCCATAAGCACAGATGAAAGTGTTTCATTTTACATTTTCATTATACATTTGTAAATAAGTGACTGATGCCTTTAAAACAATGAAATTACCGATACCTTTAAATAGAAATACCCACACCAAAATTAGGAAATACATTTCGCTCTGTTTTGCCCTTACTCATACACATCTTAATGTAAAAACAGATTCCAGGAGCAGAGTGTTGTATTTAAAACGACAAATAATAATATGATCTCGACTAGAATTTAGCATTTAAAAGGTGCTCTGATCCTGAGGGATTTACATTAGTGATTGATCTTTCACCCATCTTTTCAAAATCCACAAAAATATTTTAGCAACTAATTAAAACAAACCCTGACACTATTTGTCACAGTAATAATAATGTATTTAACATCTTGAGCTAACAAAACCATTATATCATTATGTGAAAATGAAATAAAATAATGATACATCAAAATGTACTTAATTTGTATAACAACCTGATATAATGCCTCTCAATCTACAGTCATGTCGTAAGACTTTTCTAAACAGTCTTTGTGAGTATAAGCTGCTGTTGTGTCATGTCCTATACATTCTGTATGAGGATGTGCTGCTGTCGTGTCATGTCCTCTACTGTCTGTATGAGGATGTGCTGCTGTTGTGTCATGTCCTATACTGTCTGTGTAAGGTTGTGCTACTGTCGTGTCATGTCCTATACTGTCTGTGTAAGGTTGTGCTACTGTCGTGTCATGTCCTATACTGTCTGTGTAAAGTGGTGCTGCTGTCATGTCATGTTGCATACTGTCTGTGTAAGGTTGTGCTACTGTCGTGTCATGTCCTATATAGTCTGTGTGAGGTTGTGCTGCTGTCGTGTCATGTCCTATACAGTCTGTGTGAGGTTGTGCTGCTGTCGTGTCATGTCCTATACTGTCTGTGTAAAGTGGAGCTGCTGTCGTGTCATGTCCTATACTGTCTGTGTAAAGTGGAGCTGCTCTCGTGTCATGTCCTATACTGTCTATGTAAGGTTGTGCTGCTGTCGTGTCATGTCCTATACTGTCTGTGTAAGGTTGTGCTACTGTCTCGGTTGGTAATATTGTAACATTGTAAGGTTGTGCTGTTGTCTTGGTTGGTAATATTGTAAGATTGTAAGGTTGTGTTGCTTTCTTATTTGGTAATATTGTAACATTGTAAGGTTGTGCTGCTGTCTTGGTTGGTAATATTGTAACATTGTAAGGTTGTGCTGCTGTCTTGGTTGGTAATATTGTAAGATTGTAAGGTTGTGCTGCTGTCTTGGTTGGTAATATCTGTAGGTAAATATTTCCAGGGGAAAGAGTCATTGTTAGGCCTTGATCCTGTGGAATGTGGGCCTTTACGTCCTGCAGTAGGTTTAGCAAATGATCAGATAGTTCAGTCATGTATTGATCATCCTGGAGGCGATCAATGAGGTCGGTGATCTCTTTAAGATATGCTGCACATTGCATCCGCAACACCTCACCAGAAGTCCTCTCCGGTCCACCTCCTTGCTGCCCAGATGAGCTGTGCTTATGTTGGACGACGGACTCCCTTGTAGTCTTGGTTTTAAACATGACATTTCGTATGTCACTGTCAGTTGGGTAATAACGCCTGCGAGAGTGTGGCGGGGGCTGCTCACCATGGAAAAGCTCTTCCTCAATAAAGAAGTTTAAATTACGCTTAATCTCAGTCACCTTTCTGACGCCGGACAGCGTCAACTGCTCGATCTTCTCTTTCACTCGGACATCTACAGTCTCTCGAACATATGCTTCCTGTTGATAACGAATACACAAGTGAAGGTAGGTATGGAAAACTTGCTGATACCCGTTTAATTTACAGATATTTACTATATGATTTAATATAGTATAAATACAGTATGCATAGATATATTAACCTCGCCAACAACTGGATGTGAGCTATGCTCAGAGAGAGTCGGGAACCTGACGCAGTAGACGACCTCCGACCTTACAGAGCTGGGCATTTCACTTAGCGTCTTCTTCAGTGTGCGGGAGGCCTCTGTTTTAGAGCGCACAGTACTTTCGTTGACCTACAAAACCCAAAATGTGGTATTACATATTGTGAAATCCTGCACATTATTTCTTTAATAATGATCTTTAATAGTTGAATATACCACAGCTAAGAGCTGTTCTTAGGCAAAATGCATTGCGAAGTGCTTGGATACAGTATTTAGCCATGCAATATTGGCAATATTATCACAAACGCCCAAAATTGCTTTAATAAACCTGTTACCAATGCAATTTGAGCAGTTAAAATTAATGTGGTGTTTCATAACCGTTGTATACGGTCTCATATACCACAACTAGTAGTCTATACACATATCATTTTCCATATTTACCTTAAAATCTGGAAAGCGTATAACATGGGCAATATTTATCATTGCCTTGCAGTCCACCTTTTTGGTATTTACTAGCAGTTTCCGTCTTTTTACAATGGCATGTTCTTCAAGCTACAGAAGGCAAAATGGCAAAACATAATAATACATAAAAATTACACAACACTATTTATGACAGAAACAGCACTTTAAAGTGTAAAGCAGTGGTCCTCAAACCCTTCCATGGAGGGCCTAGTGTATTCAGGTTTTACCTTGTACAAGCCTGATGGAGTAGCTCACTAATTGGTTAGGATCTCCCCTCACCTTGCAGTCTAGGTCCTAATTATGCTCTAATTGAAGGGAAAGACCAATAACCAGCATACACTAGGCCCCTTCATGGAAGGGTTTGAGGACCTCTGGTGTAAAGGAATATTCACCAAGTTAGTGGTATTGCTAAATGATTCAAATTATTTTTAGTCATTATTCTAATTGTGTAAAGTTCTACATGACAGTATCCAGTCTTTAAACATACCGCCTTCTTTTTCACTTCAGCAGCATATTTTTCTTTGGCTCTTGTTTTTCTGTCTTTCCCTTGGTGGCATTCATATGTCTTTGTGCCCACAATTTGAAAGGGAACACCACTGAACAGTGGAATACTTTTATTTTCCCAACTAAGTTTCTTTCCTTCCAACGGCTGGGCATCTGTTGAATGGAGGTCCAATCATTATTAGTGGAATGACAGGCTGGTGGGAGAAACTATAACACAGTTGTTCCATGAAATACCTCGTGTGCAAGTTTTTTAATTGCTACCTGAACTAGTAGATCACTTCACATAGCAGTAAGCTAGATATCTAGAAATTATAAAAAGCATACCCTTTTGTCCAAAACTTTTGTCTTTATTCAATATTACGAATTTTTGCGACGTTGCCAATTCTTGCTCTCGAATGTATTTTGTCACTTGGTCCTCAGACTTAAACTCAAGATATGCCATTACGAATATTGCAAAATGATAATGTAGCCTAGAAAAAAATATGTTTTGTATATCCAGCCACAACGATAGAAATGTAAACAAACCATCACAGGCGACAACAATGGCGACAAAGTATAATCATGGTAGGTTCGTAACAATTTCGGAAGTAGTAGATCACCAGCTGTGAATTCGTATTTTGTAAATGGATGCATTCAGAGGCTTTAAAATTGTTGAGAAACTAAAATACATGTATGTTTAATTAATAAGACGATGCATAGAGATGTCCTGTTTGTAAAACATATATAGTGTTTGACTCATTTTTAATGGGGAGCTTTAATATAAATTATGTTTTATTAATAAGAAAATGCATCGATGAAATTACAATATCGTGTGACGGTTCAAGTATGTGAAAAAAACGACGTCAGTAATAATTACACCTTGTTGGGAATTTAAATATTGGTTTCCCCCAGTGGTATATGGTAATTCCCTTTTATATACTGTCTATGGTAATTCCCCACTTCCCACTTGGGTTGAAAGGCACCCATTTAACACATTTAACTCGTCATCACACTACGTCTTCTCATTGGTCGGCAAAAGCAGAGCTGTCAACTACAGCTGTTCGTTTAGAAACTGGTTACATTTTCGCGGAATATTGTTAAATAATTTTCTCTAATTAAATTAAATGTGTAAAGAAATTTCTTCCAAAATCAGAAACATATTTACATTTGTAATAGTTTCTAAAAAATGACCTAATAATTGTTGAAACTGATAGGTTCAACGCAGGCAGAAATTGGACACATTTGTAGTCAGTCTGACTACTCGTGGTAGGTGCCTGGGCGGTTTCAATACACATTTGATATTATTTGTCAGACTAACAAAAAGCGTCGGTCAAATCTATCCTCAATAAGTATTTAAGTTCAGCAGAAATCAGACGTTGAAGTCAGGGAATATGTGATCCTATAGTTGTGGCTCTATAAGTGAGTTAAAAAATAAAGCCAACACTTACAATTCAAAGTTGATGAAGAGGGTTGAGCCATATAGTGGTAAATTATCATGCTGACCAGGAGTACGCGTTATTTAATTTTCTTCCAATACATTGGAACAAAGTACAGGTACGTTTATTGATCATATTCAAAACAATGTTGCCCAATCCACGCAATAAATATGAAAGTGTTGTTAAATTAATTTCATCTATGCTTTGCAAAATGCAAATTATAAGTAAGCAATAAGGGAACGTAGTAAATGGTCAATATACCTTGGCTAAAAGCTGTTCTTAGGTATGATGCAGAGTGCCAGGACACAGCACTTAGCAGGGATATTGGCAATATATCACAAACCCCCGATAATCTCTCTTACTGTTAAGATCTGGTTAAAATATAATCAGTGCAGCAAAAAGTAATGTACGTGATGTCATACCAGTGGTGTACATTTTTATACACCACAGCTTTTATCCAATCAGCATGCAGGGTTAAAACCAAATGGCTTATCTGTCATATTCCGTGTCTTTCTAGTGGCGTTATGAAGGCGCCTACTCACCAAGCAGTCAAAGGGGTACAGAACTACCTGGAGGTAAGTGTCATACTGTAGTCCCCAGAAGAACGCAAAACTCAACCCGATTTTCATATTTAAGTGACAATAAGCCAACCCTTTGGAATTAACTGTATTTCTGCATAAATCCGTCATAAAATTGTATCTGACCTTCAGTAAATCACAAAAATAGACACAGTCTGCTTAAACTAATAAAACACAAATCATATTTTTCTTGTCTTATTGAATACATCATTGCTACATTAACACAGATTTTCTTGCCAGTGGATGTAATGGACTTACTTAAAAGTTAAATTTCACCAGTTATTTTGTACTTCACAAAAGATCCCAATGCAACTGTGTTGTTGTCAGATCTTTTTTAATTTTAGTTAACCAGGTAGGTTGACTGAGAACAACAGGATCTCATTTGCAGCAGCGACCTGCCAAGGTCACACTAAATTACACTAAATGGATAGTAATAAAAAGTAATTATTATTAGGAAATATTAGGAAAATTATTAGGAAAAATTAGGAAAGTAATTTAAAAAGCAAATAACAGAAACCAACACAATCACATAAAACAAACACATTTAAATTATTATTCAACATCAGAAAAGCCATAAAGGCACCAGTTCCTTCAACTTAAAAGTACATTGTAGCTCATTTCTTATGTGAGGGCCAGTAAAATGTGGAAGTACTAGAGCAGTCTTCCAAACATTAGGAGTTTTAGCCTACAGGTGAAAATGCATAAGTAACAAAATGGCTCAACAACAATAGTTGCTGCAAGAGACAAGGATTAATCTGCCCCTGTAGCATTTTTTGTATCAATTGTTAATAGGGCTTTAAAAATGTCCTCAGAGCTAAGCCGCTGAAATGAGAAAGATGGGTCCACAGCTTTAGATAACAAACTTTCGGGGGATAAACCTGGTTGTCTCAACATGGTACTGGCATCATAATCATCCTTTGTGGGAGATTTAAATAATTCCTATTTCCACATTTAATTAAATTGCCAGTCGTAATATGGTGGAGAATCTATGGTGGAGAATATCCATAGAGGCATCTGAGTCACAGGACCATGGAACCTACTGGTCTAGGTCATAGGTCATGGGTCATGCCCTAAAGCATTTATAACAAAAAGTAGCTAATACAAGAGAAATGTGAAGCTTGAAATGAAATTCTCTTGCTGACATGGGCGATAGTCAAAAATCTGACACTAAACTGGTAGTAGTAGTAGTTAAAAGGTTAATGCCATAAACATTGTTGCACATTCAGATTCTAAACATTAAATAGTATGCAAATGTATTGTTGTATTTTAGATGCAGTTTGTGATTTTGGCCAATGGTTTTAAATGTGGCGCTATTGAGCTAAAATGGGTCTTCAAAAATTGTGTAGTATGTCATGATTTGTGCCCATGTCATTGATACCCGCAGATTTAAACATTGAATTTTATGGCTTGCTGGGGTATGACAGTGAGTCTACTTAGAGGGTGTGTGTACATAATCTGCATTATACATATCCAGGACAAAATGGTAGCTTTAAAACTTAAAATTATTTTGTTAGTTACAAATGTCATAGACTCCATTTAAGGTCTGAGTAAGAGAATTTTATGTTAAGAAATGCCTCATTCTCTTGGTAGCAAGAGACAGTACTCTGTTAGATGGACAGAACAGGGATTGACATTAACCCTTGTCTGAGACAACAACAAAAAATGGCCAAACAAGTGAAAAAATTGTAATTTACGAAGTGCAGATATTGAGCTAAGATTATTAATATGCAATTAGTGACTGGTGATGTCTTTTTTGACATATATCGGTGTGTGACGTGTGCCCTAGATTTAATTCTATGTCCTCAAACACGGTATTGCTCCTTCAGACCATATACAGTATATAAAATGGACCGAGCAACGCCACACATTTCCACGGAGACCGAGTGAAGTCAATTAGAAGCACTTTTCCAGTGGTAGCCGAGCGTACTGCGCAGCCTTAAGCTGAATGAATTCACTTGCCACATACCGAAGTATTTCCAAACCATCAAAACATTGCTGAAATATTTTGTTCCGATGCTTTTCATGGACTCTCTATGGGCTTCTCCATTGACTGTACGCCTCCACGTCCCCCCGATTTCCTGCGAGCTCCTGGACTATACACTCATTTCTCTACTGTGCGACAGAAAGTTGCTTGGTTATGACACACTCATTAGCCTATTTTTACAAAAACGGCTGCTACGGGGCCATAATGTGAGATTCAAGGTAATGGAGCCTTTTATACATTGTCGTGTTTCTTTAGAAATAAACAATGGACAAAAAGAGGCTTTAAACGCTTCAGATGTAAAGTGATTCAATGTCAAAGTGACGCCAAAATGAATGGGAGTCTATGGAATGCTAACGGAAGGTGATGGCTTGTTAGCCTCAGAATCTTCCCATAGGAACTTCAATTTCTGGGTGCTGGCTTACCCCCTTGCTTTAGACTGAGTACGAGATGGCTAGCTAATGTTAGCGTGTGTACTCATACTGGCTGTGTACTCATGAAGTGTATATTCATTCGGGCTGTGCGTACACATTTGGGCTGTGCATACTCATTCGGGCTGTGCGTACTCATACGTATTGTACTCATGAAGTGTATATTCATTTGGGCTGTCTACTCATACTGGCTGTGCATACTCATTTGGGCTGTGTACTCATACGGGCTGTGCGTACTCATTTGGGCTGTGTACTCATACGGGCTGCCAGAGGTTTGAACAAGCGTTTAGAGCAGTGGTCCTTAAACCCTTCCATGGAGGGCCTAGTGTATGCTGGTTTTTGCGCTTTTCCTTCAATTAAAGCATAATTAGGACCTAGACTGCCAGGTGAGGGGAGATACTAACCAATTAGTGAGCTACTCTATCAGCATTGTACAAGGTAAAAAAGAACCTGCATACACTAGGCCCTCCATGGAAGGGTTTGAGGAACACTGGTTTAAGAGTTTATAAAAACACACAAACTACAACACAAACACTACAGTTAAAAACTGAAATTATGTAAATTAATACATTTTAGTAAAAAGTAAAAAATATTTTATGTCAATTTTAAAAGTGGTCTTTGTGACAAATTTTGTGATATTAGATTTTGCAGTGGTCTGTTTTGGTTTGACTATAATACATTTTAAAGTGAAAAATCACTCTGCTATCTGATATTGTGGGATCTGTCCTGAATCAGATATTTAAATGATCATTTCTGTAAAGTGTTGAGAGCCACAATCAGGCTCAATGCAGGCTAACTGCTGTGCTCAAGGGCTAATTTTTTTAATTAAAAGCTTTAAATCTGCATCATAACAACAGAAAAAGCCTATGTGGGCAACCAGTATATTTTTGTCCTCTAGCATTTTATTCTTTATCGGATAGCAAATTGGTGAGTATAGTAGCCTGGATGCCAGCCCAAACCCCGCCCACAACATTTTTTGGTCGGGAAGTTCGGTCTGGACTCGATCCATTGAGGAGTAATTATGCTCGGTTTAGAAATCGTCGGGCCAATCAAATTGCCTGGCCGGGCTTTTTACGATGATAAACAGATGATCTGCAGTTAAGTATTCATCACGTCAAAGAGTGCTTGGTTTGAACTGGATTACAACAAAGATGACTGCTGTTGGTGAATTGAGATGTATAGATTCCGCTATCGTGTCTGTTGTAAAAGAAATCGACAGCGAATTAATTTAAAAAGACGAACAGAGAACTACAATCAAGGCATTTGTCGAGCGTAAAGATGTTTGCTGTCCTTCCTACGGGATTCGTCACCCACTGCGTTGCTCTGATTGGTTGTAGGTCTATCCAATTGAGTGCAGAGTTTTTTTGGTTAAGACACGCCTCATAATCAAAGCCCTATGGAGCAGTATCAGACTCATATTCTGAATAGAATATGAGTATGACGAAGTCAGGCTAGGAATATAGTGTTTTTTGCTGAATTTGCTGAGGGCAGATTTAAACACGCTGCAGCAGTACTGTGCTCAGGGAGCAGTGGCGTAGAACACTGGACCACCACCACAGGCAATCAATAAGAGGTTTTAATGTGTGAAAAATAAATAACAATGTAAATGAGATTGTGTTTCAGTCATATTACCCAGTAGAAATATTAATTGTAAATTAACATGAACAATTATCTTGTGTATTATTTAATAATTAAATGTGAGTTTTTATTTCAGCCACTGGTTCTGCCTGTAATATCTAAAATAGTTTCACTTTCACCCTCCCCTCCCTGCCTCCCTCCCTCCCTCCCTCCCTGTCTCTCACTCTCCCAGGAAGCTGTGCGTAGGTTAAAGCCTGTGAATGTGGTGTCTCTGTACATCTCCAGGTGAGTTTAGATTTAAAGCACTTTCATCATACAGGACTTATTAAGGTTTTCTCTCTTACGAAAAAACATCTACCCTTCATACATCTTAAGTCAAAATTGCTAATTTTGCTGTACATTCAAAATACAATGGAAAGACAAAAATGAGGCATACATTCAGATTGTCACCTTTAATTTCAACACACATCACTCTAAGATTTCCATTCCCCACTTATATGTGAGCATTGGAACAATTGTCTCACATGTGTTTCTAATTGGTCAGGTTTTTCCTGTTGCATTAATTGCTCCCACATAAAATAGCTGTGAATGTGTCGTCTCATGACAGAAGAAAGACCTAAGCTGTGAACAACCCTAAAATGAGTGTGAATTCAACAAGAACCTACAGAATGCAGGGGGGGTTCTCAATCTGCTGTTTACGGAAGATTTCAGCAGCAGAATTATAAAGACGACACTGCAAGAAACAGACGTCTGATCTGCACCAAAAACAGAAAGGCCAGATTAACATTGGCTAAAAAGTGCAATGATCAGCCAGTAAAGTTTTAAACAGTTTTATAGACTGATGCGGTGAAAGAAGAAGAAGAAGAAGAAGTTTTATTTATATAGCGCCTTTCCATAGCTCAAGGCCGCTTTACATTATACATGAAACATGATCAAAGTGACAGGAAGGCAAATCTTTGGGATGACTGCTTGGATTATGAATTCACCATGGTGTAACCAGCTTTAGGGCCCTATAAAATCTGGTTTAGTTTTTGACCAGTTCTGAATTTTGTGATTTCTGTAAAAACATTCTGTGATTCTACGTTTTATCTCAAACCTCCATATTAACCCCTGGGGCAGTGGTTCCTGAACATGTTTTTTTACTGTACCACCAGGGGTCCTAGTACCCATGTTTGGGAACCACTACCCAGGCAAAAGTGCTTTGCTCAATTACATTTTTCACCCATCTGCAACTGAAATATAGAAAATACTGTTGTACAGTTTGCACGTGCATTGCCAGATAAGCTACATTAACATATGATCAAAGTAATAATTCTCGACACACTTAAGGAAGGCTGTTTCACAAAATGTACATAGGGTTTTTCATTTTAATTCCCATAATTACTTCTAACAGAAGAATCTAGGCAAAAGAAAAACTAAAAGAGTAGACAAGTTTTTTCCTCAGAAATTGAAATAAAGTGGAACAATGACACATTTATAAACATCATTTTTACAAAGTTGTATCAAGCACAATCTTGTGGACAAAGCCATAACGTTCAGCAGCATTTGCGCTATTTCAACCCTGCTCTCCCTGATTAGCAAGACTGTCCGAATTACTTTAGCTGAAGGACAAATGATAGATATTGGTCATTGTTTATTTTTAAGTAGTAGCCTAAAGATAATAATATATAAAGATAGTCATATACATTTGGATAAGTGAGTGAAACTGGGAAAAACATAGCGTTGTCTGATTGTAAATACAATTGTTTATAGCTGTCAGCTATCAAGTGCATGACTACGTTTGGACGTTATGGTCATAGAAATAGAATGAATAGAAAGGCCAGTGAACTGTTTGGCATGGTAATTCAATTAGTACACAAAAAATTGTGATTAGCCGCTTTTTCCGACCGCAGGGATTTTTGCAGTTCCTAGAACATAACGTTCCTATAACCATTTTTTTCTCGTGTTCCGATAGAAGAAATTGCGGGATTATTTAGTTCCTCGCACTGTTCCTATGAACTTTTTAGCTCCTACTCCAGAGCAGGGTCTTTCCATTTTCCCTTTTCCCAGGTCCACGTTAATTGGTCCAACTTATAAATTACGCCGGTCGCTTCGTTTGTCTGTTGCGTATAATACTACATATTATGCTGGAGCCTTCGTCTCCAGCCTAGTTTTTAAACGCCGCGGTTCGAACTCCGTTATTAGGACATTATCAACA
>JACXGM010005542.1:24350-35120 GCA_016801145.1 Umbra pygmaea | reverse complement strand
TTGGTAGGAGTACAGACGAGGACTTTTAAGAGGCTTAAGAGTTCCTTCAGTAGAGGAGAAAACGGCGGAATTACGAAGAGGGAGAAGAAATGTGTTGCAGACAATGGATGACAGTGAGTCAATAAGACGCTATAGATTAGATCGTGCAGGGATCATGTTTGTGACCGATCTTATTAGAGACACGCTAACATCTCCGACACAGCGCAGAAATGTCATAGTGCCAGAAATGAAAGTAATCACTACATTAAGATATTTGGCAACAGGGAAAATGCAACAATGCAGTGATGATTTGGGTCTGTCACAACCTTCTGTAAGCAGAGTGATCACACAAACAATTATAACACTTTCAGAACCTCTTATTGTGTCGCAGTGCATTTCCTTTCCACTGGACATTCCCACCTGCAGGCATAAAAAACTGCATTTATGAATATAGCAGCCTTGTTGTCGGAGTAATTGATGGAACCCACATCCAAATTATTCAACGTGATCTCCGAAATACTTGATACTACCACGGACACTTAACTTCAAACTCTGTGGCAGTTTCACGGAATGGCCGAAAATTCTGTGAAACTGCCACAGATCCTTAACTTCTAAATCTGTGACAGTTTCACGGAATACTTAAAATCGCTCAGTTTTTTCCTTCTTGGACAACCAACCAATCACAGTCTTCAAAAGATTGTGTCATACATAGTAACGGGGTCAGCCCCGCCTCCTCACTAAGATAAGAGTTTTTGTCTTTTCCTTGCTCAGAGTTGCTCTTAGATGGGTCTGGAATCGATCTTAAGCTAAGACTCCTACGTAAAAGTTTTTAAGCTAAATTAGGAGTTTTCTAAGAGGATTCTTAGAATCTTTATGAATACGGGCCCAGGTCCCCAAGTCCAAACTCTGCACTATGGGAGATAGGGCCTTCAAGTCGGATGGATGGATTTATTTCTAATTGCATTTTCTTAATATATTTTAACTTCTTGTTTCACTTGACTGCATTTTATGTTTTTATTGTTTTATCTGTACACCTGTAGCACTTTGAGATGTGTTCTTCATGTGTAAAGTGCAATACAAATAAAATGTATTATCATTATTATTATTATTATTATAGTTGAATGATTTCGCCAAGCAAATACCAAGAAATACGTTGCAGCAGTTTGTCTTTCGACTACACCTGAGCTCGAATAGCATTGTTGGCTTTTTATAGTACAAAATCGATGTCAATCAAAAGGAGTTGCAGTCTTTCAACAGACCCTCCTGCAGAAGCCTGGAGTCCAGGCCAGCCCACTCCTCCATTCACCCCCACAGACGCTGAGTGTCCGTGGGCAGGACGACATCGCAGCATTTATCCAATGACCATCCAGTTTCAAAGCACTGAAAAAAACTGTTCAAAGCAGCCCCATTGAAGTCCATGAACGCCAGGCTTCAATAGGGAAATGCACTGTGACGCTACGGGAATGTATAAGACGGAAATCGAGTCAATCGACCTGCTACATGTACAGATGCTGATTCTAAACAAACTTGTCATGGAGATGAATGTGTTGTAACGCATTTGTAGTCAATAACACAATTAACACAATAGTACATATCTGACCATACATTTTTTTACATTTTCCCTCGCAGCGTCCCTTGCAGTCTTAAAGAAATCACACCTGATACATGTAACGTCCAGCCCTGAATGGGCTGTGCAGGGACTATATGTTTCCTTTTGAGTTACTGTCCTGTCTGTCCTAGTGATTTGATTGCTCCCCTATGTGTTTTGTTATGTTTGGTTCCCCCTAGTGTCCCTTACAGTGCCTTGCGAAAGTATTCGGCCCCCTTGAACATTTCGACCTTTTGCCACATTTCAGGCTTCAAACATAAAGATATAAAACTGTAATTTTTTTTGAAGAAGCAACAACAAGTGGGACACAATCATGAAGTGGAACGAAATTTATTGGATATTTCAAACTTTTTTGACAAATAAAAAACTGACAAATTGGGCGAGCAAAATGATTCAGCCCCTTTACTTTCAGTGCAGCAAACTCTCTCCAGAAGTTCAGTGTGGATCTCTGAATGATCCAATGTTGACCTATATAACTAATAAATAGAATCCACCTGTGTGTAATCAAGTCTCCGTATAAATGCACCTGCTCTGTGATAGTCTCAGAGGTCCGTTGAAAGCACAAAGAGCATCATGAAGAACAAGGAACACACCAGGCAGGTCCGAGATACTGTTGTGGAGAAGTTCAAAGCCGGATTTGGATACAAAAAGATTTCCCAAGCTTTAAACATTCCAAGGAGCACTGTGCAAGTGATAATATTGAAATGGAAGGAGTATCAGACCACTGCAAATCTACCAAGACCCGGCCGTCCCTCTAAACTTTGAGCTCATACAAGGAGAAGACTGATCAGAGATGCAGCCAATAGGCCCATGATCACTCTGGATGAACTACAGAGATCTGCAGCTGAGGTAGGCGAGTCTGTCCATAGGACAACAATCAGTCGTATACTGCAAAAATCTGGCCTTTATGGAAGAGTGGCAAGAAGAAAGCCATTTCTGAAAGATATCCATAAAAAAGTGTTGTTTAAAGTTTGCCAAAAGCCATCTGGGAGACACACCAAACATGTGGAAGAAGGTGCTCTGGTCAGATGAAACCAAAATCAAACTTTTTGGCAACAATGCAAAACGCTATGTTTGGCGTAAAAGGAACACACCTCATCACCCTGAACACACCATCCCCACTATCAAACATGGTGGTGGCAGCATCATGGTTTGGGCCTGCTTTTCTTCAGCGGGACAGGGAAGATGGCTAAAATTGATGTGAAGATGGATGGAGCCAAATACAGGACCATTCTGGAAGAAAACCTGATGGAGTCTGCAAAAGACCTGAGACTGGGACGGAGATTTGTCTTCCAACAAGACAATGGTCCAAAACATAAAGTAAAATCTATAATGGAATGGTTCCCAAATAAACATATCCAGGTGTTAGAATGGCCAAGTCAAAGTCCAGACCTGAATCCAATCGAGAATATGTGGAAAGAAATGAAAACTGCTGTTCACAAGCACTCTCCATCCAACCTCACTGAGCTCGAGCTGTTTTGCAAGGAGGAATGGGCAAAAATATCAGTCTCTCAATGTGCAAAACTGATAGAGACATACCCCAAGCAACTTACAGCTGTAATTGCAGCAAAAGGTGGCGCTACAAAGTATTAACTTAAAGGGGCTGGATAATTTTGCTCGCCCAATTTGTCAGTTTTTTATTTGTTAAAAAAGTTTGAAATATCCAATAAATTTCGTTCCACTTCAAGATTGTGTCCCACTTGTTGTTGATTCTTCACAAAAAATTACAGTTTCATATCTTTATGATTGAAGCTTCGAAATGTGGCAAAAGGTCGAAAAGTTCAATGGGCCGAATACATTCGCAAGGCACTGTATGTGCCTTGCATGTTATTATTGTTCCCCAGGTGTTTCCCATTGTCTCTAGTTAGGTGTTGTATTTATCCCTTGTGTTTCCACTTTGTCCCTGCTGGTTAATAATCCCCTGTTCGTTTCCTGTGTGACTTTTGAGTGATTGTTGTTTGTATCAATTAGCCCCCTGTGGCTGTTTTGTTTGCATTAGAAATAAGTATTGGATTTCCTTTGCACCTGTCTCGTATATACCATAACGCTAGGGAATCGAGACAGATTAACCGACCAGACTATGAGACAGCGAAGGAGTCACCGCAACCCCAGGGAGAGCCTTCCTCTCCCTCCCAGAGTGGGATATGTCGGCGGAGATCTCCGCCAGCTTAACCAGCAGATATGTGAGCAGGCCTGGGCTATGGGCTACTCCCCGGAGGATGTAGACTCCGACGCCAAGGGAGTAGCCTGTTTTGGTTGTAGTTGGCGGGTTGAGGACGCCTTCGAAGGCAGCAAGGAGGATAAGGAGGACGGTGAATTCTGGGACGACGAGGAGGACGAGTGGGAGATACCCCCGAGTGGACCGGAAGGGCTATTCGGAAGACCCCACCACAGCTAACTCCACCGCAGCCCCGGATTGCCTCTCCTTCCTCCGGTAGGGTTTTCCATTCTCCGCTCACAGCCTAGCTCTCCCTTGTTACAGGCTAGCTTGGTTAGTAGCCCCGCTAGCGCCCAGGCTAGCTTCATGTCTATTCCCTCTAGCTTTCAGGCTAGCATGTCTGCCCCTAGGGCTTCAGCGTCTGCCATTAGGGCTTCAGTGTCTGCCCCTAGGGCTTCAGTGTCTGCCCCCAGGCCTCCTGTTCCTGCCCCTAGGGCTTTAGGTATTTCCCCTAGGGCCCCAGTTATTGCCCCTAGGGCCGTAGTTATTGCCCCTAGGGCCCCAGTTATTGCCCCTAGGGCCCCCTTTCACATGTTGGCCGCCAACCCTGTTCATTGGTTGTCCGATGAGGAGGAGATGCCGGCCCTCATAGGTTCACCCCACATGATGGCCAACCTCCACAAGATGGCCGACTGTCTCCCCACATTATTTTTTGGGGGGGGCTGTGGGGGGTGGTGACAGAACTCCGCCCCCTCTTTTGCAGTCCTGTCCAGGACGATGACCTCCTGCAGTCTGCCCACAGCCTCCTGCAGTCTGCCCACAGCCTCTTGCAGCAGCCTGCCCACCGCTACAGTCTCTGGCAGCAGCCTGCCCACCGCCACAGTCTCTGGCAGCAGCCTGCCCACCGCCACAGTCTGAGCCCCTCCTGGCCATGGACCTGAAGGTCCCACTCCTCCCTCTGCTGCCAGGATTTGAAGACGACGCCTTCTGGGAGGAGGCCGGACCCCCTGCTCAGCCGTCGCTGACGTCCGGACCCCCTGCTCAGCCGTCGCTGACGTCGGGAACCCCTGCTCAGCCGTCGCTGACCCCACCATTAGGACCCCCGTCGCTGACGCCACCGTCAGGACCCCCGTTGCTGATGCCACAGGACCTCCGGACCCCCTACTTGTGCCAGGGCTCCCAGACAAGGCCGCCTGAACTGCCTTTCCCCTGGCAGCCTGAACTGCCTTTCCCCTGGCTGCCTGAACTGCCTTTCCCCTGGCCGCCTGAACTCCCTTTCCCCTGGCCGCCTGAACTGCCTTTCCCCTGGCTGCCTGAACTGCCTTTCCCCTGGCCGCCTGAACTCCCTTTCCCCTGGCCGCCTGAACTGCCTTTCCCCAGGCCCGCACTCTGTTCCCCCTGATCCAGGGCCGCCCACTGTTCCCCCTGACCCAGGGCCGCCCTCTGTTCCCACTCACCCAGGGCCGCCCTCTGTTCCCCCTGACCCAGGGCCGTCCTCTGTTCCCCCTGACCCCGGGCCGCCCTCTGTTCCCCCTGACCCCGGGCCGCCCTCTGTTCCCCCTGACCCCGGGCCGCCCTCTGTTCCCCCCGACCCCGGGCCGCCCTCTGTCCCTCTTGTCCCTGGGTCCTCTGTATTGCCCACCCCGGTGTTGTGGGCTTAAGGGGGCGCTCTGTAACGTCCAGCCCTGGATAGGCTGTGCAGGGAATATATGTTTCCTTTTGAGTTACTGTCCTGTGTGTCCTAGTGATTTGATTGCTCCCCTATGTGTTATGTTATGGTTGGTTCCCTAGTGTCCCTTATGTGCCTTGCATGTTATTATTGTTCCCCAGGTGTTTCCCATTGTCTCTAGTTAGGTGTTGTATTTAGCCCTTGTGTTTCCACCTTGTCTCTGTCGGTTAATAATCCCCTGTTCGTTTCCCGTGTGACTTTTGAGTGATTGTTGTTTGTATCGATTAGCCCCTCGTGGCTGTTTTGTTTGCATTTAAAATAAGTATTGGATTTCCTTCACGCCTGTCTCGTTTATACCATAACGGAATCGTGACAATACAGGGAATTGGATATTTCTGACTACTGTTCTCTTGTAGTCTACAATGCACGACTCCAATGTAAATTAGTGGCAGTAGTCAACAAATTAGGTGGTTCCACCTACTACTACAGTATTTCAAAATATTGCCTTACAATCAACATTCAACCTATGAAACATAAATTAATCCACACTTTAGCCTTGTCAACTCATTAGTTGATTAACATTTCACAAGATATGCAGACCCCTGGGGCATCTCCAGACCTGGACATACAGGAATTAGCCACCAACATTTTTTCTAAATTTTCAATGTTTTGCATGCTTAATTCCCCTCAAGGCATCAGCAACGAAATTATCAGACCCCTTTTTATGCCGTATTTCTAAGTTGTAGCCCTGGGCCAACAAGGCCCAGCACATTAGACACTGGTTGTGGTTGTACATACGAGCTAGAAAGACTAACGGACTGTTCATTATACACTACCACGGGTAGCACACTCAAGCTAGTGTTGTTTTTGGTGGCCTGTTTTAATTTTAGTCTTAGTCTAGTATTTGTGTCAAGCTGTCATTTTAGTTTTTATTAGTTTTAGTCATGTTAATACTCTTTTTAGTCTAGTCAAGTTTCAGTTGACTAAAGATCTGAGCATTTTAGTCTTATTTTAGTCAGAATTATCCATCACTATTTTAGTTTGGTTTTAGTTGACAAAACCTGATGACATTTAGTCTAGTTTTAGTCAAGGAAAATTGTATTTTAGTCTCTTTTTAGTAATGCAATTCTATTTAAGCCAGTCAATGTAGTACAAGTACCTAGTAGTATAGACAACCAAGATTTAGCAAAAATGACAAATCTGAACAAGAATACTCATATTGTATTTATCATTTCAAATATTTCTTTAGGAATTATTTACTAATTATGTTAGACTTCTTACCTTGTTTTTGTCTTTCAGACATATATGAAGTAAAATAATAACAGTGCACTAGTAGTTTTTGCAGTGCATTGTAAAGTCACTGGTCAAATTTCTATCTGCCTGCCAGCTGTGAGACTTTGTAAAAAAGTGCTAAATCTATGTCAGATTGGCAGTTAGTGCTGGCAGGTCAGGGTGCGCACGGCAGGGCGCTGTGTGTGACCGGTATGTACGTTGTTTGAGTGACAAGCACTCACAAGCAACAGCAGTGGGGCGGGAGAGTCACAGATGTGTTCATGATGCCGGAATGTTGTTTGCACAGTGTGACATTTCTATACTTGATTAAATGTGTAGAAGAAAGAAACTGAAAGTGGTTTTGATCCTATTGATAGTAACGATCTTTAAAAACGAGACGTAATATCGGTAGTATCAATATTCTCGGATAGATCTGCCCACCCATACAGGAAACAGAAATACTGCAAAATAATAATAATAAGGTGACTAAAGGGATGAAAGAACATATAATATTGTGTCTGTCTCATTTTGGTCAACGAAAATGAAGAGAATTTTTAGCATAGTTTTTCATTAGTAAACCACATTTAGTCTTTATTTTATTTGTCAACAATATTGCATCATACATTTAATTATAGTCATCGTCACATGACCAGCATTTATGTTGCGTCTCTTCTCATTTGTCACGTGATAAAGGTTTGTTGACGAAAGTAATACTAACTCGAGCACACATAAACCTCAAAATACTGAAGTGCAAGCAGCAAGGCCAGGGTCTCTTGTTCCCTGTTATGGTATAACTTCAACATGTTAATATGACACACGCAGCTGATGTTGCCGGTCCCGCGTGTAAATGTCATAATCAGATTCCCCTAGCTTCCTATCCACAGTATAGGGACCAGAGAAGCAAGCAGACAGATGACCTGGTCACATGGCAGCAGGGAACGTCAAACAGCTCCCTTATCATAACGCCCCTTCATCCACCCTTGCGCTGAAGCCAGGGCGTCTAACACTAAAGCGTGTGAAGAATACAATCGCTCCTGTAGGTGTCTCACATAATCAAAATTGTTCCTCGAGGAGTCAGTCTTCCTCACCAGATTTTCTTTAAGCACTTTAAGTGGACCTTTGACAGTATGAACAAAAATCAACAGAGCAGGACTAGATTCCTGAAAAGATTCACGGATGGCGAACAGAACAAAAGGGACCCCACATCCCAATCATTCCCATATCCATCCCAGATCTGGTGCCACCACTCTAGGGCTCCTTGAATTTCAGGATGGTATGCACTAGACTTTATTTCAAGACCTGAGCAAACACTTTAGACATAAAATTAGTACCTTGATCCATTTTGATAACCCTGGCTAAACCAAACGTGGTAAAAAACTTAACTAGAGCTGACAACATCACCTTGGACGTGATTTGACGTAAAAGTAGTGCTTCGGGGTAACGGGTGGACGCAAACAACAGTTAGTAGGAATTGGTTACCTGACTTTGTTTTCGTTAAAGCAGCCAGGGGAATAACATGGTTAGGATTCCCAGTAACCTGACAGGTATGACATGGCCTACAACATCGCACCACGTCACCTTTCAAATAAACACAACCTTTCACAAGGGGATGGTATCAATCACACATATGTATGTGACCACAATTGCCAACTCTTTGTTTCAGTCAGCATCAGTAGTACAAAACAAGTCATTTAAGCATGCCTAATTCTGCCATACTATTCAGTTTTATTCAACCTGATGAATGTTGATTGGTCAGAAATTATGATATACCTCAGGGGGTGTGGTATATGATCCATTTACCATGGTAAAGGCTGTTAATGTGTGACACAATCTTTATTTCTATACAAGTTATGTTCAATGTATGTACAACGGGATTGGGCCAATCAACATTCAGGATTCAAAACAGACGGTTAACACAACCTAAGATTATGTCTTGCATGCATAATACAAATGTTGAATAAATGGCAATACAGTTTATTTTGATTTTTGTTTTCAGTCACAGTTTAATTAACAGGTGATGTAAAAACACATGTTATAGTACTAAAATGAATTAACTAAAAAGAATTGGACACTCTTGAGCATTTTTTTAAGAGGTCTACCTTGACTTCTTCAAATGAGATATTCTGAATGTGTAATGTAAACTGTGCTGAAGTAATTGAGTAGTAATATTCATCTTAGAGCAGTTTGGGCTCAAAAACAAACAAAGGCAAAAGTAGTACTCACAGAGATGCACAATGTGCCAGGTGGGATCCATTGTAGTTTATATACAGTATAATGAGAGGCTGAGATCACAGATAGATTCAATGAATGCAAACAAAGACAAACAATGAATGCCAAAAAAGCCATGTCCTGTATAGCATCTCATGCTGTATCCAGACCAACCTCTGCATGCGATTGGACATTACATCACACTGTTTCCTTCCTAATTCAAAAAAAGTAGAAAAAAAAGATTGCTAAGACAAGTTCAGAACTTGTAGTTTTGCACAAACATATAAATGTTCCTGAGTTGGCTACTGGTGGTGTGCCTGGCTATCCCCAGTTGTTGTACTGCTCACAAAGAAAATAAACATCTTCAGCTACACGTTTCCTGACATATAATCAAGTGTGTCACACACATGCCAGCAAACACACAAGCTATTTAAACAAATAACCGATGTCATTGATATGCAGACAATTGAGGGTAGAAAACAACCCATCACCTACTTCTGCATATGGTCCTAGCACCCCACAATTCCCATTTGCCAAAATCCAGACCGAAGATGTTTTCAGAGAACTGCAAAATCTTGACCCCTACAAATCAACTAGACTTGATAATATGGAACCTTTCTTCCTAAAACTGTCTGCTGAAATTATTGCATATCCCATCACTAGCTTTTTCAACATCTCCTTCAAAGATACTTAAAGACTAGAAACCTGCTGCAGTAATTCCCCTATTCAAAGGGGGCGACACTTCAGACCCAAACTGCTACAGACCTATTTCTATCCTGCCATACCTCTCGAAAGTCTTTGAAAGCCAAGTCAACAAACAAATAATTGACCATTTTGAGTCCCACCACGACCCCTCGGATATGCAATCTGGCAACACTTAAGTTTCTAAACGACATCATAACAGCCATCGACCAAAGACAATATCGTGCAGCTGTCTTCATCAACCTGGCCAAGGCATTCGATTCTGTCAATCATAGCATCCTTATTGGCAGACTCAAGGACCTGGGTCTCTCAAATGAGTGCCTCCCCTGGTTAACTAACTACTTCTCCGATAGGTTTCAGTGTGTCAGTTCGGGGTGCCTTCTGTCCGGACCTCTAACTGTCTCCATGGGGGTGCCTCAGGGGTTGATCCTTGGGCCGACACTACAGGTCCTTCTCAAGAAATTAGCATATTGTGATAAAGTTAATTATTTTCCATAATGTAATGATACAAATTAAACTTTCATATATTTTAGATTCCTGAGGCTTTTAAAAACTCCCAGCCTGTTTCATTACTCAAAACTGCAATCATGGGTAAGACTGCCGACCTGATTGCTGTCCAGAAGGCCATCATTGACACCCTCAAGCAAGAGGGTAGGACACAGAAAGAAATTTCTGAACAAATAGGCTGTTCCCAGAGTGCTGTATCAAGGCACCTCAGTGGGAAGTCTGTAAGAAGGAAAAAGTGTGGCAAAAAACGCTGCACAACGACAAGAGGTGACCGGACCCTGAGGAAGATTGTGGAGAAGGACGATTCCAGACCTTGGATGACCTGCAGAAGCAGTAGACTGAGTCTGGAGTACAAACATCCAGAGCCACCGTGCACAGGCGTGTGCAGGAAATGGGCTACAGGTGCCGCATTCCCCAGGTCAAGCCACTTTTGAACCAGAAACAGCGGCAGAAGCGCCTGACCTAGTCTACAGAGAAGCAGCACAACAAAACAACAACAAATTTTGCATGTCATTCGGAAATCAAGGTGCCAGAGTCTGGAGGAAGACTGGGGAGAAGGAAATGCCAAAATGCCTGAAGTCCAGTGTCAAGTACCCACAGTCAGTGATGGTCTGGGGTGCCATGTCAGCTGCTGGTGTGGGTCCACTGTGTTTTATCAAGGGCAGG
>JACXGM010005542.1:8292-24250 GCA_016801145.1 Umbra pygmaea | reverse complement strand
CCTCCATCACACCTCAGCAGTGCCACAGGCTGATTGCTTCCATGCCACGCCGCACTGAAGCAGTCATTTCTGCAAAAGGAT
The DNA here is from genome assembly GCA_016801145.1 of Umbra pygmaea. Lineage (NCBI taxonomy): Eukaryota > Metazoa > Chordata > Actinopteri > Esociformes > Umbridae > Umbra > Umbra pygmaea. The sequence goes on along the minus strand of JACXGM010005542.1, from coordinate 24,169 downwards.
TCCCGACCAAGTATTGAGTGCATAACTGAACATAATTATTTGAAGGTTGACTTTGTATTACAAACACTTCTTTTATTGGTCAGATTAAATATGCTAATTCTTTGAGATTTTTTCATGAGGGGTTTTCATGAGCTGTATGCCAAAATCATCAGTATTAAAACAATAATTGACTTGAAATATTTCAGTTGGTGTGCAATGAATCTAAAATATATGAAATTTTAATTTTTATCATTACATTATGGAAAATAATGAACTTTATCACAATATGCTAATATGCAATATGCTAATGCCATAATGTCTTGGCCAAGTCACGATTGCAAATGAGAAACTGTTCTCAATCGATTAACCTGGTTAAATAAAGGTGAAATATAAAAATTAAATAAACTTCCAGTGGAAAAAAAAACAGAAAACATAGCCAGCGGACCTCTACTCCTAGACACAAGGGCTCTAGTGTGGGTTTCCATATCTTACAAATTGCAACTTTGATTTTTGAGCCAAGTGGATTTTCCTTTTAATATTGGTATTTCTGGGCACGCAATTGGTGATGAATGTTGCATTTAGTTTCTCTAACTTTAATAGTTGTATATCTGCGTGCCATTTCCACCCACACTAATATATAGTTTGTTCTAACTGCATGTTCAAGCAAGGGAGGAAAAGGAAACAAAAGCTATTCTCACAGTGACTGACTCTTGTCTCTGAAATGCGGTGGGTTGTATCCTGTTAATAATGCTTGACACAAACCTGTTTTTAGACACAGTAACAACAATGACATTTTCCTGTTAAACTGCAGAAACCCGTTTAATTTGGTTCAGTCAATTGACTGATATCTACATATGAATTGTAACTCCGTAACCACTTTGATATTGTTGCAGTATTATTTTTGTTCATTATATGCTTTATGACAAAATGGCATGCAAAGGTCAGAACACTGATCAATGCTGTCACGATAAGCAGGGACTTTGGCTTGTCATGGCACGAGACAACTATGAACTTGTGTTTGAATTACAACCCGAATTCCAGAAAAGTTGGGAGTTTTTTTAAATTTGAATAAAATGAAAACTAAGAGACTTTCAAATCACATCATATTTATGTTCTGTTGTGAATAAAATATTCATAAATAAAATATTGTCTCATGTGATTTGAAAGTCTCTTAGTTTTCATTTTATTCAAATTTAAACAACGTCCCAACTTTTCCAGAATTCGGGCTGTATGCTTATGAAAAATGTGTATATATGGAGATGGTGTTTATGTACAGTATCTCACAAAAGTGCGTACACCCCTAACATTTTTGTAAATATTTGATTATAACTTTTTGTGACACTGAAGAAATGACACTTTGCTACAATGTAAAGTAGTGAGTGTACAGCTTGTATAACAGTGTAAATTTGCTGTCCCCTCAAATAACTCAACACATAGCCATTAAGGTCTAAACCGCTGGCAACAAAAGTGAGTACACCCCTTAGTGAAAATGTCCAAATTGGGTTCAATTAGCCATTTTGTGGCCAAGACCATACAGTGGTTTAACAGGACAGGTTCCACTCAGAACAGGCCTCCCCATGGTCAACCAAAGAAGTCGATTGCATGTGCTCAGTGTCATATCCAGAGGTTTTCATTGGTAAATATACACTCACCTAAAGGATTATTAGGAACACCATACGAATACTGTGTTTGACTCCCTATCGCCTTCAGAACTGCCTTATTCTATGTGGCATTGATTCAACAAGGTGCTGTAAGCATTCTTTAGAAATGTTGGCCCATATTGATAGGATAGCATCTTGCAGTTGATGGAGATTTGTGGGATGCACATCCAGGGCACAAAGCTCCCATTCCACCACATCCCAAAGATGCTCTATTGGGTTGAGATCTGGTGACTGTGGGGCCCATTTTAGTACAGTGAACTCATTGTCATTGAAACCAATTTGAAATGATTCAAGCTTTGTGACATGGTGCATTATCCTGCTGGAAGTTGCCGTCAGAGGATGGGTACATGGTGGCCACAAAGGGATGGACATGGTCAGAAACAATGCTCAGGTAGGCCGTGGCATTTAAACTATGCCCAATTGGCACTAAGAGACCTAAAGTGTGCCAAGAAAACATCCCCCAAACCATTACACCACCACCACCAGCCTGCACAGTGGTAACAAGGAATGATGGATCCATGTTCTCATTCTGTTTACGCCAAATTCTGACTCTACCATCTGAATGTCTCAACAGACCAGGCAACATTTTTCCAGTCTTCAACTGTCCAATTCTGGTGAGCACTTGCAAATTGTAGCCTCTTTTAGCTATTTGTAGTGGAGATGAGTGGTACCCGGTGGGGTCTTCTGCTGTTGTAGCCCATTCGCCTCAAGGTTGTGCGTGTTGTGGCTTCACAAATGCTTTGCTGCATACCTCGGTTGTAACGAGTGGTTATTTCAGTCAAAGTTGCTCTTCTATCAGCTTGAAGCTGAAGATTGTGAAATACTCAGACCGGCCCGTCTGGCACCAACAACCATGCCACGCTCAAAATTGCTTAAATCACCTTTCTTTCCCATTTTGACATTCAATTTGAAGTTCAGGAGATTGTCTTGACCAGGACCACACCCCTAAATGCATTGAAGCAACTGCCCTGTGATTGGTTGAGTAGATAATTGCATTAATGAGAAATTGAATGGGTGTTCCTAATAATCCTTTAGTTGAGTGTATGTGTCATGGTCTGGGCCTGCATGAGTGCTGCCGGCACTGGGGAGCTACAGTTCATTGAGGGAACCATGAATGCAGGGCTCTCAAGTGTCACGCATTGAGCGTGACAGTCACTCATTTCACTCCCTTGTCACGCACGCCCGCCACACATTATATTTCTCACGGCGAAATTTTTTGTATAATATATTTAATATGCCACAGCAGCGCCCAAAATGTCTCTGGCTGCGCCGCTCTCACTATGAAACCGGCAGGAATTAAGCGCGTCTCCCCTGGATTGTCGAGCCTGCCACTTATCAGCCAATCACAAAAAAATAAACGGCTACACAATAGCCAATCAGAAAATAGCACAATTGTATCTGGGTAAGATTTAATGCAACAACCAATGAAAAAAATTATATCCTGTAATTGTTTACCTGATTCCCTCTGGAAACGACTGGAGCTCCAAGCATCACTTTGTGGAAGATATGGTGCAGGTGGAAGAGACGGTGCAAGTGGAAGAGACGGTGCAGGTGGAAGAGGAAGAGAGGGTGCAGATGGAACACACAGGTATACCTTTGACAGCTACATTTCCTGTTTCAATTTCCTCATGTTCATGTCACACACACTGAAATAATACATGCATGCAGAGTAGAGCCCGACCAATAAAGGATTTTTAAGGCTGATACCCAGGGATGGACTGGGACAAAAATTTGGCTTGGGACTTTAGATGGATCGCCCGGCAAGGGGGTGGTGCACGGGGGGGTGCCACGCGTGCTGTTTCAGTTCGCTCCCCGCCTCCATCATTCACTCTGGGTTTCTCCTCATCTAAATATAGGGGAACTCTCTCTCTCTCAATTTGATGGCCAGGCCCAAGCACAATTTTGCGCTCCTGTGGATGCAACAGCCAGTTCATTTCAGCCTATGTCACCTGTTTAAATACGTCCAGGACTGTAACTGTAAAAGTAAAATTTGACGGCCCGGAATGGTCCGGCCGTTTGGGAAAACTCCCGACCCTCCCAATGGTCGGTCCATCCCTGCTGATACCAATACAAATATTTGGTGTTTTTTATTTAAAAATTCTATATGCCGATATATTGGTTGATAAATATAAAAAAACTATCCAGAAACGAGTAACAAAACATAAACAGATTTCCCTAACATTAATTCTTCGCAGTTATTTATGTGTCCTCACTAAAATAATATGATAATGCAGTTTAAAACTAAACTTGTTTGTTTTATTGTCACAACAGAACAGAGGAACATCAAAATATATTAAAGTTTTGATAAATAAAATGTATAAAAATACAAACTTAAGATATGAAACTTAAAGTAATTACTCCTTTAAACAGTAAATATTTTAGATTATAAGTTACTTTATTAGTTACATTCAGCAGCTGCCGACAACACCCCCACCGCCTCAACATAAAAATGACAACCGGTTTTGCCAACACTCACTTTATTGGAAGTGCATTTTTAACAGTAACATCAATAATGTATCTCCTGACATTTTAAGTTGAATACATGTTTTTATAAAAAATTTAATAAAGACAGTCTTTCTTGACTTGACATATTTAACTGTTAACACTGTAATGGAAACTTACTATTTATAATCTACAGTGTGTATAGTGTAAATTTTTTTTAACATTTTTTGTTCAAAATAATAGCGCTAGTTTTAATTCACTGCAATAATCATTGTTATTATATTCATTAAATTCATTATAAAGCTAGTGATTTGTAACCAAATGCAATTGTACTGTGTGTAAAGAAACATTAAGAGTATATGATAGGAAAAAATAATTTTACAATGTAACTTTTTTTTATCAACTTTTTATTAATAAGAGTAACAAATACTTTGTACACACAATTTGATTGAATATATTGTCAGTGTCTCATGTGAAAACATGATTACATTTTAAAAACATTCACTAGAGTCTGTTTCATCCGACAGACTAATTTTAGCAACACATTAACATGGACACACTACTTTTCTTTGCAATGAATTAACAATGATTATTATATTAAATTACTAGCGCTATTATTTTGAAAAGTAAAATCCTAGTTCGTGTTGCTGGCATAAGTGTTGCTAGGCAAACGGTTCTTTACCTAGCTAGCGCCGCTGCGCCGGCTCCGACTGTCCTCATGCTGAAAACGTGACTTTGTCGCATACGTTACTTCACTCCCGGAGACGCAAGAAGAAAGCAAAAATATTTATTTTTTACTAAGGAAAATGACAGTAACGCACAGTGATTTGGATAAGTAACTTTAATCTGATTACTGGTTTGGAAATAGTAACGTGTTAGATTACTCGTTACTGAAAAAAGTGGTCAGATTAGAGTAACGCGTTAGTAAGTAACACGTTACCGGCATCACTGGTTAGCAGTATTAATAGACTTAATAGCTTCATAAATATAACTTTGAAGAAGACTGGAAAAAAATATTCTGTTAAGTTCTAATAAATAAAAACAACAGCAAAATGTAAACTATATACAGTATATGAGGTAATGTCCTGATTCAGTCAGTCCTCAATTACCGCAGTTCAGCAAAGGCAGCTTTAAAAGAAAAAGAATTATTGCCGATATACCAATAGTTTGGAATATCGCCTAATATCGGCCGATAATATCTGATATATAATTTGGACTCTAATGCAGAGTTATGTACCATATTGTTACAGGACTAGAGACGATGAACCCCTTAAAGGACAATTTCGGCGCAAAATGAACCTAGGGGTTAATAACACATGGGTACTGAGTCTACCGTTCTCTGGGATATGTTTTCATGCTAATCCAATGTGCCCAGTTTTAGTGCAAACTAGAGATGTTCCAATACCATTTTTTCCCTACAGATACTGATTCCGATACTTGTGCTGTGGGTATCGGCCGATACCGAGTACCGATACCAGTGTTTTAAAAAAAGAAAAAGATCATACTATGGCTGCATGACTGTGATATGATTATCATTGTGGTAACCACCGCACTTAGCAAATACATGGGGCACACGTGGGAGCTCCAAATGTCCGTGGTAAAGCCTAATTGCATGCACGTTTTTCAGCATATTTGAAATGTGTTCCTTAACTGTCTCGTATATTTTTGGTAGCGCAATTTCCGAGATCTATTTACAAGAAGAAGAAGTTTTATGTATATAGCTCCTTTCCATAGCTCAAGGTCACTTTACATTGTACATTACAATACATTTAGACACTCAGACATAAATTACAGTCACATGGTTACATGTATTCACATTATACAAAATGCATGTTGAATATAAATGTTTTTAACTGGGTCTTCTACAACCTGGCAAACAGTACCTTGGCTTTCCAAAGGCTCTATTAAACGGCGAAATCCCACATTTCTGACGACAGACGTGTTGGTCATCCAGGACAATAAACTCCAAGATTTTGTCGGTTAACTTTGTTGCTTTTTGCCTGTCTTTTGGGAAATGTATTTCGTAGTTTGAAGGCAATTTCCAGAGTTTGCTACTGCAGTTCGTCCTTATTTTTTCCCCTTAGCTTTGGTAAATGTGTCATGCTCTTTAGTGTGACGCGTCTTAAAATGTTTGATTAAGTTGCTAATGTTTAAATTTGCAACACTCGTGCCACCCCTCGAAATTGTTTGCATATGTTGCATGTCGCTGTCTTACTGGTGGGTACATCCAAAGTATTAAAGTACTGCCAAACCGCGCACATGATGCGCTAATGTTAGCTTCTTTTACCGAGGCGTTAGGTGATCAATTCTTCTTCGCCCCTCTAAAACAGCAGCTGCCGATGGCAGCACAGCGCAACTGTTTTAAGAGCGGTGAGGAAGAACTGTGTCAGAGCTAAAAGAGCTAACCAGTAAATAGATTCCAATTTCTAATAAATTACGTGGTATCGGATCGGTGCCTGGACTCCAGTACTCGCTGATACCGATGCCAGCATTTGCAGCAGTATCAAAGTCATTTTCGATACTGGTATCGGAATCAGAACAACTCTAGTGCAAACTAATAATTACCTTATAATGCTAGATGTGAGGGCATAGATTAGGGCCAGGCGATATATCGAGTTTTAGCTGTATATTCCAGTTTGGTTTTTAGCAGGAGAAGTAAAGGTCTTGATCGTGCTAGTCGAAATATATGTTTCTTTTGCGCCCATATTTGTTTCTGCATGCATACCACAGGGTGAGCATCCGGTTTGGCAAAGTGACCCAAATGAGGAAGTGCCTTATACCTACATTCTATCTGAATTCCAGCTGGGGGCAATACGTCTGGTTGCAAACAAGCTTGGTTTCTGTAATGTCTATGAGAATGAGACACATAATATACTTGATTTACCTCAGTAAACATTTTCATACTGAGTATATGGTCTCAATGTCTAAGATTTACCTTTCTGCAATTATCATGATGTTAATTTTTTTATTACGGTCTTGTTGATTTTAAAATCAGCGATAAAGCAAAGGGGCATTTAGGGCGTCGTTATGGCGTTCGGTTGTACGACAAGACACTCAAAGGAGTTGGTAGTTTAGTTTTTCCGGTAAGTAACATTACATTTTGTTCTACATTTTGTTTTAATACTGGTTTTTGTTAGCATTCCAATTAATATCAGTTAGCTAGCTAGATTACTCCTCCCTCTCGTCTAAAATCGTCACATCCACAAACAAGATGTCTGCGCCCGTAACGGCAAATTCGATGACCCAAATCATATCTTCACAAACCAATGGGTGATGTCACACATGTTACATCCAGTAATATATATACGGTCAATGGCGCGTACACTTAAAAAACAGCCCTGCTTCACGCTTTCTGTAGATCTCCTTTCCACACAGTGGTCCTTGGTCAGTGCATCTCCTTAAACAATATATAAATAAAAAAATAGATAAAAAAAGAACATATGTATATTTTGTTGTTTTTATATGTAAAACCATGTAAACCATGATGAATAAGGCTTTTCAATGCATATTGTCCCCAGAGCTCCTGGATTAGTGTGCAATGTTTGGGGGCCATACACACAACATCAAAATGCTGCATCCATTTCTCACTATATTTCCATACGTTTTTGAAATCCCAGCTATTTTTCACTTCCAAAAGTGCAGGATGATGTCCTACATCATTGCTGAGTTATTTGTCATTTTCGATTCCTACTTCCTGTCTGTAATGTGTTTAGTAAAAAAAACGAATTAGTCTAAAAAACATGACCGACTTTGAGGCGCCATAGCTACAGCTGTGTTTAACCTACAGGGATGATCCACCACTCATTCTTTTCGTAGGATCTTCCTCTTTCCAAGAGTTAGCATACAGAGGTGGACATTTACTTGAGTAATTCTGAGTTCACAAGTTTTGGGAAGTCCCTACTTAAGACCAAAATAATCAGGTAAAGGAAGTTCACATTTTACCGGTGACCATGATTGTTATTTCCTTTACCCTTTCTATTTGTTTTATAGGTTACTGTTAAGATATAAACTCCCTTTACCTGATCAACTTGGTCTTAAGTAGGGACTTCCCAAACTTGTGAACTCAGAGTTACTCAGAAAAGTACTTTGTCTTGTCTAATAACACGATGACATACGAAAGTGTCCTTTCAAAGACGGGATGACAGTTCTTCCAGCCACCATTGCTGTGTGCCGCAATGTACAGTGTCTGCAAGATCCAATTCTTCTGTTCGTTTTTTTACTTTTCCCAAAGACAGTGAATTGCATAAACAGTGGGTGATTAACATCCAACGAGACAACTTTCTTACAACGAACACACAAGTCTGTAGCCGACACTTTCAAAGTGAAGATGTGATAGAGCCTCCGACTCCAGCTGGGCGCAGACGTCTGACGAATGGAGCTGTTCCGGTGCTTTTTCAATGGAACAAATTACAGTCTTCTAACCCCATGGCCTGGAGTTTGGGAAAGGACAGAGTGTCCCAACACAGAAACCATGCATGACCAGTCTGTGGATTTGGACTATCCTCCTGACCATGATTACTGCGACATTACTGAACCTGCTGCGCTGGATATGTCCCTTCACCACAATGAATAACTTCATGTAGAGATAGCAAGACTCAAAAATCAATTTGAGGAGATAACTATCAGCAGCAAGTTCTGCTTGGAGCAGTTTGCTGGATCTGATGATGACTTAAGGTTTTTCACAAGGTAAATTAAAATGTCCACTGTGTTTAATAGAGACGTATTAGAGCTGTCAACAATGACTACCATAGTATAATCTGTTTAAATGTTGCATGTGTGTTGTTGTATGCCACTGGAAACCTTCAATTTCCCTCGGGGTGACAAAAATATCTAAAACTATCTAGATCTACTAGCACACTGTATTTTGAAATACTGAGAAGGGTAGTAAGCAAAAGGACTGACGTGTGCAGTCCAGTTTCTTACCGTAGTGCCTAAATGTTCCAGGATGTTGTATAACTGTCAATAAGGATGCAAACATGCAATTTAATGTTGTGTATGGACACTTAACATATAGAAATGTAACACGTATGTCTCACAGGTCTTTAAGTTAATGTTGTGTATGGACACTTAACATATAGAAATGTAACACGTATGTCTCACAGTTTTGCAAGTTACGCCCACCTGATGGCCTTTTGGAAGCAGATAGAGCCAGCCAACCGCAAGATCATACGGGTGACAAGAGCACAATGTGTAGCGAAGACTGATGAGGTCCCTCACACTGGCAATGCAATGGTAAATAGATTTTACAGTTGTTATTACAAAGCAAGATATATTGCATCATCTTATCAATTCCTTATATCTAAATAAGTTGAGCCAGTCACAATCTATTATAGGTAATTATGGAATTCTTATTCTTTTCAAGTTCTTCAACCCATTGATGAATTATTTCTCTTTAAGAATTACTTGTCATTGGGTCTGATGCAGAAGGATCTGGCCCACAGATTCTAAATCCACTAGTCAACTGTAAGCTGCATCATAAATACTTGGGCTAACTTCCTGTATACTGTACTAGGGGCTGTGGGTATTTGGCTGGATTAGGAGACTGTCAAATCTCACATGTCAGAGGTTTTTCAAGGTCACTCTGACACACAAAATATTTTGGACTGTACTGAAATACGTTGCCAAAAACCAAGTTCTCTTCTCATCCAGAGTGAGGTGTTCTATAAATCTATAAATCACAATGTACATTTAAAGGATTAATTGGGATGGCGCAGTGACCTTTGTGTTGTCTCTGTATGAAGGTGGCATCAGCGATTGTAACGATCCCCTTCCCACACCGGCCTGGATCTGGACTGGACTCTTTGGACATTTAGTTTAATTTTGCCTTCATTTATATCCTTATGCTTTGTTGGTTTCCATAGGTATTCAGTTTCTGTATAGCCCAGCATTAGTCCTGTAGTCTGTCTCCCTCTAGTGGTTCAGTTTATGTATCCCTCTCATGATTAAGATGTTAGTGTTTGTCAGCCACTCCCTTGTAATAGTTCATTCAGTTCAGTTGTGTATGTTTGTTTGACCCAGTATTAGGACCTAGGTTCTGTCTATATGTTGCTGGGTCATTAGCTCATTACTTTGTTCTGGTATTCCCAACGACATCATGCTTCTTCTGGTGACTTATGTATTATGGTTTTAATAATTATGGTTATTATGTATTATGGTTTGTAAGTACCTGTTTCAAAAATCTTCCTGTGCTTCTCCCCATGGTTTCCAGTTTATACTACTGTTGTAAAAAGTTCCTCCCTTAGTTCTATTAAGCCAGTCCTTTTGTTTATCATGAATATCCAAGTCAAATTTAGGTTTGATTAAGCCTTAACTATCTCAATCCCTGTATGCTCTCCTGCGTTTTGTTTATTTTCTAGTCATTCCCAGTTTAGGCGTCTATTCTTTATGTGTCTCTGACACTGCTGTGTAGTAAGAGTATTACTAAACATGATACCTTTATGTTCATGGGATTGGACTTGCGAGTATTGTTTGAGTGGATAAAACAGAACATGACAGCGATAAAGAGATCCTGAAGCAGTCTGGCATTGTGGCTCTTTTAAACCCATCTATGGCCATAATGGTTGACAAGGGTTTGCTTGTAGAAGACTGTGTGCCCTGCAAGGTCTACATACCTACCTTTCTGTGTAAGAGAACACAACTGTCTGAGCCAGAGGTCAGGAAGACAATCATTCGCAGGGTTAAGGAACCACAATTATTCAGTACAGTAATCCCTCTTTCATTGACAGGCAGCATCAATCAACTTTACACAGTCGCCTGTCTTTTGGTCAATTAACAAAATGGGCCCTTGGTTAAAGCCTGGGCAACTAATGGCTAATGTTGGCAGCACAGCCATAAATGACCACTCATGGATGGCTATGGAACAAATAGGCTGTGAAAAATGTTATGAAATTCATGTATTTTTATGTTATAATTTGATGTTACAATTTGTACATGTGACAATTAATATTACAATGTTTTAAATAAATACATTTTAAATGATTATACAATAATGTAAGAATTCATGTGTATGTTCAGTTACTTTTCATAGAGAGGTATTTTGACATGTATGTGTTAAAGAAAAACAAATCACATCTCTCTTTCAGGGAGCTTAATACAGTGCTGTCTCTGAAAATGTGCTGCCTGAAAATGTCATTGTGGGCACAGACAACAACATCACAACATTCCATGCCTGTGATGAGTAACTGTCCCTGGACTTGCCAGTAATAACAATGGTTTTCCTTCAATTTGTGTAGGCCATGGTCAAATTTCAGAAACTTACAGTCTATATAGCTGGCTACATTTGGGCATTTCATTTCAACTAGACCAAACGATGGTCGCTCAAGTGGGTCATATACCACCCCATCAGGTGATGCACCCAGCCAAGGTGCGTCCGGATGCATAACTAGCCGACACTTTGTCAGATTGAGATTTTTTTAGAACTGCATAGTCTTTCAATGCACCTGCTTCCATTTCCAGCCCCCTTTTCATTAGTGGTGTTTGTTTTTTCCCTCTGATAATTCTTTCTGTCAGTTTTTTTGCTGTGCTTGTACCTCTAATATGGCTTACCTCCCGGAAATGTGAAGCAGTCACTCTCTCCTTCCTCAGTGAATGCCACTCGGGTGTTGCACTTTAGCATCTGGTTGCTTCCTCAATCAAGTGTGACTGTGACAAAGTCACAGACAGAGAACTGAGGTGCAGCTTCTCTTGATCCATTATGATCTCGTATGAACAGTCTGTTGGTTGAAAATCATAACCGTCCAGTGGCACTTCTGGGAATGGTGGTGCATCCTTATGGATGACAACACTGTCAGGTGGAGGTGGTGGGTGTTGATATGACAGGATACTGCCAGTTTGTACCTTGCCAAAAATTGAGTCCACGAGTGGTTTGTCAGATGTGATGTTCATTTTGCAGATAAGGGAAAGAGAGTCTGGTTCCATGTCAGCATAGGCAGGTAGTGGGTTGAGGGTTGAAGGGTCTGGTAGCTCACGGCTGTAGCCTTTGTAAAGTGTAGATCTGGAGTAACAATATCAGGAAAAGTACAGACTCACTAGGAAATACACCAAAATCTAACAGTGATCAAGTTGTGCGTTTTGCAAGTCTCACAAAGAAAAATATGTGAGCAAATAATGGCTGACCTGCACAAAGAGAACTACTCCAGACTTACTTCCATTCACAAATATTGGGGTGGACTACTTTGTGCCAAACGAGGTAAAGCAAGGCCGTTCTTATGTGAAACGTTATGGAGTCCTCTTTACGTGTATGTGAAACAACCGTAAATCTCAGAATTTCTCCCAAATTACGTTCTCAGGAAACTATTTTGAAAACCTGATTTACGTTAGATGCCAACATATTTAGGGTTTTTTACGTTTGAACTGCACGTTTCATTATTAGGCTATATTTGTACTTCAATTACGTTGCTCCGGTACATTTCGTTTAGCAGATTTATGCGAGAACATTCCACACATTCCATACATTCCATAGCGTTCGAAATGATATTGCAACATTCACAGTTAAGGTTAGATAGGAGGATACTAACAGTTAAGGTTAGATATGACGTTACTGAGGTTAAGGTTAGAATTAAGGTTAGGGTTAACATTACAAAAACTGACAATCGCGTGTCTGCATGATGCAAGCAATGTAGAACAAAACACACACAATGTGTCCGACTGGATTTGAACTGGCGAACACTGGGATGCAAGTCGCGGATTTATACGCCCGTCCACCATCCCCGACCCCCACCCTAGCAAAAACTACGCTATTTACATGCTACGTCATGATCTTCTTATGTTCATATTTAACGTTATTCAAGTGTTCAATTCAGTTCCCTACAAACGTAATTGACCCTCTCATACGTTCATATTTGACATATTTCGGTTTTACAAAATAGTTCCCTCAGAACGTATTTCATGTGATTTAGGGCTGATGTGAAACGTTATGGAGTCCTCTTTACATGTATGTAAAACGTTATGGAGTCCTCTTAACGTGTATGTAAAACGTTATGGAGTCCTCTTTACGTGTATGTAAAACGTTATGGAGTCCTCTTTACGTGTATGTAAAACGTTATTGAGTCCTCTTAACGTGTATGTGAAACGTTATGGAGTCCTCTTTACGTGTATGTGAAACTTTATGGAGTCCTCTTTACTTGTATGGCAAGCAGAGCTGGACACTGACACTTGCATCAGTTCCATTCGTCAATTTATATGTCGGAGAGTCTTAGTGTCACATTTCAGATAATGGCACAACCTTCACAGGAGCTGATCTCTGCAGATCCTTACAATTTAGAACCTCTGACGCTAAACCATCTTCTTACATTGAAAAGGAAACCAAGTTTGCCTCTGAGTCTATTTGATCAAAGGACCAGTATGTAAGAAGACGATGGAAACAGGGACAGTACATTACAGATATATTCTGGAAAAGATGGGCAAAGGAATATCTTGCTTCACTACAAGAAACGCAAAAGTGGAACAAAACGTAATCTTGCAACGGGACATTGTTTTGATTGCGGATGCCACAGCTCCACAAAATTCCTGGATAATTGGAAGGGTATTCAAAACATTCCCTGACAAATCCAGAATGGTTAGATCTGTTTAAATCCAGACAAAAAACAAATTTATTGAAAGACCAGTGACCAAATTGTGTCTATTAGTAGAAAACAAACTGTCAACATAAACATGTAAAAAAAGTAAAACAACAAGAGAAAGGGGAATTTGATTTAAGGTAGCTTAACTTAGCAGTGTATATATAATATGTTTCATTTAAGCTTTACATGGCTTCATATGTGTATGTGTGTTTTAATTGCTATGTCTTGTATATACAATTAGGGCCCAGTTGTGTTGGAGCCATTTTATTGGCAACCAGCGTGTGTGAACGTGGTAAGAATAAAGGAAGAACAATTATTTTGATTGACTACAGTGTGCTGTTTATGTTTATATCAAAGTAAACAGATTGTCATATCGATTTTTTTGTTGAACACTTGGACTACAAGTTATTGGTTGGCTTTTGTTAGTATAGGACAAACACATCTACACTGATGCCGAGCATTTATTACCGAACAAACAAAGGAACAGTGAACAGTCTGTACACTTGATCATTTTTCTGACTGTTCAAATATTAGAATGCTCTTACTACTGAGTTGTGGTTGTGTCACCACATTTCACATTGCTTCTCTTAAGTGTAAGTTTCTCTGGATAAGAGCGTCGACTAAATGACTAAAATGTAAATGTTTAGACCTCATTATAATTCCGCAATCAGTGTTGTTTTCAAGCTTAGCCCTCCAAGGCATACATTTATATTTTGAGTGGAAAAAAATTTTCACCCCACTGTTTGGGAGCTTGGGGGTCCCTAATAACATGTCTGTCATAAAATGTGCATCTAACCATGTTGCCCAGCTGCCGATTCCTTTTCGCACTGTTCATCCAACATGGAAGCCTTTAGTCAGCTCATGTACGGTATGATTATGTTCACCAACTATACTTCCATGACTGAACGTACAGGTGCCCAATCTTCACACTAGGTGTCACTGGAGAGCGACATGTACAAGTATGCCAATATGCACTGCCTCATGCTGGAGGTTCCAGGTAAAGTGGTTTGAGCCTGACTATCCTTTTCCTGTAAGACAATAACTTAGCCCACTATGCCACTATGCCCTTCGTCTGATTTCCTATTCTGTGTGGAAGCTCAGAAGCAGTTGCTGGGGGATGTGAAACAGAGGTGGACATCTAATTTCCTGCACTTGGCTTTTGTTGTACCTGTGCACCCTGGTACATTGCATCTTTCCTTAGTTTTGTTAGTTAGCTGACTGACCCTATATGACCCCTGACCTGCTCACTGTCTCTCAAAACTGACTCAGTGTCAGAGAGAATGACCCCAACTGCTCCATCTTTATCCTTCCACCCATAAAATGTTTTTGTGTCCATTTCCTAGTATCAGTAGATAGTAAAGCAAACACATTGACTATTATTATAATTATGCATCCCAGCACAAATCCAAACTTTAGCATTATATTGCCCGGACAAAAGTGTTGATGCAATGAACTAAAACACAGTTTTAGTATATATGGTAAATAAAAACAAAATAACTCTTTACATAAACAAACGTACTTTGCTCATCCACATGCACATTTGTTTTCATATAAAGTTATTTCAATTTTAACAACTCTCACTTCAGCCCTGCATTTCATTGGACACGGACATGTCAGGTGATATTATATTTATTTATTTTTATTTTTAAAAATTTAAGAGGCGATGTCAGGTCCAAAAATGTTGTTTGTTGCCTGAGGGCTCATAGTGTTTTTTTTAAGCTTAGTTATAAACCATATGTTGAAAGTATATAGATTAGAAGTATAGCCTAAGTTTATGCCTGTGTTGATTGGCCTAAATCATTTCAATTGTAATATTGTTAACTGTTCACTAGTTCTACATCTTATTTAGGGTGAAGGGGTGATAGCAATGTAACTATTTCAGGTACTCTAAAATATAAAGTTTTGAATGTTATCTGAAAATAGGCAGGTATTGTAACTCGATGTTGCACTGCAGTTTATGCTGTATGCTACTGCTTTAAGATAGTATGGATAACACTCTATCCTGCATTTGTTCTAAAACTCTTCAGTTATGAAATACATGAGAGGGAGATTGTTAAACCCCACGTCTACCTACTGTATGAGTCTCAGCAGGGTCATGTAGCACAGAGCCATCTAGCACACTACCACCTCTACAGGCAGGGGTATGTAAAGTTATGTTGAAAGATAATGTCAAGGTAAGATATTAGGGTGAAGGGTGTGTGTGTGTGTGTGTGTGTGTGTGTGTGTGTGTGTGTG
>JACXGM010005541.1:16524-35020 GCA_016801145.1 Umbra pygmaea | reverse complement strand
GATTCATACATGCACACACAGGATTCATACATGCACACACAGGATTCATACATGCACACACAGGATTCATACATGCACACACATGATTCATAAATACACACACAGGATTCACAAATGCACACAATGCACAAATGCACACACAAATTTAAAAAGCGCAGGAGATTCACAAATGCATACAAAATTCACAAATGCACACAAAATTCATAAATACACACACAATTCAGAAAGGCAAACTAAATTTACAAATGCACACAAGATGCAGAAATGCACAGGACAAGATTCAGAAATGTATTTCTGATGCACACACAAATATATCTTGATTTACAAACTGCTTGCGGTCTGTGAACATCACTGCAATGCGTTTTTTAAACAGGGAATGATATGCAACCAATCAGATATCTCCCTTGTTTTAGCCAATCACAAGAACGCACCCTACGTGGGGGATTGTTTACTTTTAAACCAATCACATGAACGCGTTCACACAGCGCCGGGAGTCGGGAGTGTTTAACTAAGATTAACAGTACTGATGAAAGGAGAACTGTTTTCTCTGCCTCTGCCAAGCATTTTCTGCTCAAATTTCAGCAATGAAATACATTACATTTGACTAGACATTTTAATATCTAAGTTGATTGACTCATGTAAAGACTGATAAAAATGTGTTCCTGCAACATAAAGCTGCATAGTGATATCTTTTAAATTACCTTCTGAACAATGTGTTTGGAATAGGGCAGCTTGTTTGAACATTTACATTTAAAGGGAAACTTCAACCTACAGCTATCTGAAGGTGCTAGTAGCTTCTCCCAGACATTTGTAGAACAATGAGATATGTTTCACCCATGCCTGGCTAGTGAGAGAGCAAGAGTTGAAATTTGGCGGGGAAACTTCATACTCTGACGTCACCCTGTGGTCTGAATGGACTGTGGAGATAGGAAAAATGAATATAGGCACGTATTCTGTCGCGAAAATAAGCATCCCTGTTATACTGATCTGGCTTTCAAACCTACTCCTTAAAACCTCGGTTGTCCTTGATTTTTTAAGGTATAGCTTTTCTTTCTGTGACGTTTCTATCAGCCGTTTTAATGCTAAACAGACGAGGTGGTATGATTTTTTCAGTATTTAAAGAACTACAATGCTGGCTTCCTTGTTCCAAGCCCCGCCCACCCAGCATGTTCTCTGGATTCTGTGAAACAGTTCGTAACCAAAGTCGCTGGTAACACAATTGCTACTAACCTAGGATTTGCAGACATCCAACCATACATGTTTGCGCCCGAGTACACCGAAGAACATTTGCAACAAATGGACTGAGGTGTGCTGTTGAATTGCCCATGTTCTGTGTCGGTGTGTTCAAACGGGGACGGGCACTAAATTCCCTTGGAATTCTGCGAGTTGTGGTAGCTCAGGTTTATACGGATACAGAAGCACCCCAGTGGATGCAAAAGGAACTGAAATATACTATCGGCTTTTCTCTGATATATTGAAAAAGAACAAATGTGTATATGACATCATCTATGGTAACGTTTGTATATGCTATACTATGAATCTGATTTACTGTGGAACAGTCTTAACATTTACAAAATGTTGAAATTCCATTTAATTTGAGGCACATGTGTACAAGGCACGTAGCTCACATTATGAGGGGAAATTATTATTTTTGTTATAGCTACTTTAGAATGGAGACATTTGCTACATTCCTGAGTGTCTAAGCTTTGTGTAGATATATAACATGTATATATAATCTAAAAAATTTACTTGTAAACTGTTTTCTGGAGGGGGGAATCTCCTGTGGGTGGGATAGTGCACGCTAACAGGTTAAAGGAGGTTCAACAAAATACTGAAACAAGGGGGTGATCCTTTTTCCAACTAAGTGATTGTAATTTTTTATTTTTATTTTCTGACATGTTGGTGTTATATCTTTCACATGGATGTTATAGTAAATACAGCTGAATGAAACAAAAACTGTGCCTGTCCTCATTTCAGGCTGCAAAGCAACAAAATGTGATTATTTTACAGGGTGGTGATTATTTTCTATACCCACTGTAAATAGAACTAATATGGAAATTATCATTTGAATTAAACAAACGATCTTTCGCAATCTGAATAGGGTGTCACGAATTGCTGGGTGTAGGTGTTGAAGGAAGGAGGGAGACCAAGGCACATAATGGAGTTCTGTTGGGTTTAATGAACTCAATACAACTAATGGTGATCAATAGTATTTCCTCTGATTGGGGACGGATAGGCACTGTAGTAGCACAACAAGTATACATAATTTACTACACTCTAACACGGCATAGATGCAATTTATGTACAGAGAGTACACATTGCTAGACAGTACAATATATAATCCAATTAAGTGGTGAAGACACAACTAGTGGAATACATGCAGAACTCCGTCAGTAACAGCAACTCAGGGAAAATCCAATACACACACCAGCACGACAAACCTTCAGCAGATAAATATCAATGAACCACACCCCTGAATCACCAGAGCTTAAGTATTTTAATCTAAACACTACAGATAGTGGCTGAATGCAAATAGCAATTAGACTTAACAAGCACTAGATAAACTGAGTAGAACCCTTTCCATAGCTTTTGGTGTTCAGGGGGGGTGGTGCCAAAACTCTGTATACATACTCAATATGAAATAACTAAACAGAGAACAACACTCCCTTAGATTGAAATAGTAAGAAAGACGAAAGATACTACAACAATACTTTGATCTTTGAAAACAATGGTTAATGATCTAATAACAGCAGCAACGGCTAATCTAAACATACAGCCGTCAATTGCATAAAAAGTATTGGCCTCCACAAAGTTAGCTGCTTCAGTGTTCTTAGATCTTTTTTCAGTAGTTACTATAATGATGTATAATTACAAGCATTCCATAAGTGTCAAAGGCTTTTATTGACAATTACATTGAGTTTATGCAGAGTCAATGTTTGCAGTGTTGACACTTTTTCAAGACTTCTTCAATCCTGGCATGCTGTTATTTAACTGCTGGGACACATCCTGACTGGTGGCAGCTCATTCTTGCATGATCAATGCTTGGAGTTTGTCTGAAGCTGTGGGTGTTTGTTTGTGCACCCGCCTCTTGAGGATCAACCACAAGTTCTCAATGGGATTAAGGCCTAAGGAGTTTCCTGGCCATGGACTCAAAATGTTGATGTTTTGTTCACCGAGTCATTAAGATATCCCTTTTGCTTTATGGCAACATGCTGCGAGCCCAAAATCACATGAAATACGTTTTGAGAGAACTATTTTTTAAAACTGAAATATGTGAAATATGAACGTATGAGAGGGTGAATTACATTTGTATGGAACTAAATTGAACACTCAAATAACATTAAATATGAACATATGAAGATCATGACGTAGCATGTAAATAGCATAGTTTTTGCTAGGGTGGAGGTCGGGGATGGTGGACGGGTGTATAAATCCACGGCTTGCATGCCAGTGTTCGCAAGGTCAAATGCAGACCGGCACTTTGTGTGTGTTTTGTTCTACATTGCTTGTGTCATGCAGGCAGACGATTGTCATTTTTTTGTAGTATTAACCCTAACCTTAATCCTAACCTTAACCTCAGTAACATCATATCTAACCTTAACCGTTAGTAACCTCATGTCTAACATTAACCGTTAGTATCCTCATACCTAACCTTAACTGTGAATGTTGCAATATAATTTTGAACACTCTGGAATGTATGGAATGTGTGGAATGTTCTCGCATAAATCTGCTAAATGAAATGTACAGGGGCAACGTAATAGAAATACAAATATAGCCTAATAACAAAACGTGCAGTTCACACGTAAAAAACCCTAAATATTGTTGGCATATAACGTAATTCAGGTTTTCAAAATAGTTTCCTGAGAACGTAATTTGGAAGAAATTCTGAGATGTATGGTTGCGTGCTGCATAATGTGTTGCTTGTCAGTAGTTGCTCTCGGGGGATATGTTGGTACCACTCTTTATTCATGGTTGTGTTCTTAGGCAAAATTGTTTGTGAGCCCACCAGGGGCAGTGGCAGGGTATGGCTTGGTTGGTCTACAGCCCCACCAAGAATCGTGTTTGCCCCACCTTAGCCCCACCATGTAATATCAACTCTCCTGGCTTAATTGCCTTTTTTTGTAGTTTCTTTGCAGAGTATGTAAGCGGAGCTGAGTGGGAGTGGAGCGGACCCAGTTATACCGGAGCACGGAGCGATGTTTGAGCGTTACTTGCCTGGATAGTGTGTGTTGTTAATGTATCATCATGGAGTTTGCTAAATAGGCTACTTCAATGAACTAACAAAACATACAGGTGCAAAATCAAGATTGCCTACAAATATTTAAGGGACTAAGTGCAGGAGAGGGAGTGAGGATATATATAGGTGCAACAATTAAAGATGAGTCTTTATGGAATATGAAAAGACATAGGCCTGTCTCTCGCAAGCACAATAGTGTACTGTAGCTACCGCATACACATGCAAACAGAAAGGAATGATGTGCATATCTACTGGTTAGACCGAGTTATAAAATAAGCAATTAAAACATTTAGTTAATTATTTTTGTATTACAAAGCCTATTTTAGTTTTATGCCCACATAGAATTTTTTTTAAGTTTGTGAACATTTTAATTTAGGCTATCTTCACAATACACTGCTCAAAAAAATAAAGGGAACACTTAAACAACACAATGTACCTCCAAGTCAATCACACTTCAGTGAAATCACACTGTCCAAACACTGATTGACAATCAATTTCACATGCTGTTGTGCAAATGGAACAGACAACAGGTGGAAATTATAGGCAATTAGCAAGACACCCCCAATAAAGGAATGGTTCTGCAGGTGGTGACCACAGACCACTTCTCAGTTCCTATGAATCCTGGCTGATGTTTTGGTCACTTTTGAATGCTAATGGTGCTTTCACTCTAGTGGTAGCATGAGACAGAGTCTACAACCCACACAAGTGGCTCAGGCAGTGCAGCTCATCCAGGATGGAACATCAATGCGAGCTGTGGCAAGAAGGTTTGCTGTGTCTGTCAGCGTAGTGTCCAGAGCATGGAGGCGCTACCAGGTGACAGGCCAGTACATCAGGAGACGTGGAGGAGGCCGTAGGAGGGCAACAACCAAGCAGCAGGACTATTACCTTGGCCTTTGTGCAAGGAGGAGCAGGAGGAGCACTGTCAGAGCCCTGCAAAATGACCTCCAGCAGGCCACAAATGTGCATGTTTCCACTCAAACGGTCAGAAAAAGACTCCATGAGGGTGGTATGAGGGCCCAACGTCCACAGGTGGGGGTTGTGCTTACAGCCCAACACCTTGCAGGACATTTGGCATTTGCCAGAGAACACCAAGATTGGCAAATTCGCCACTGGTGCCCTGTACTCTTCACAGATGAATGCAGGTTCACACTGAGCACATGTGACAGACGTGACAGAGTCTGGAGATGCCGTGGAAAACGTTCTTCTGCCGACAACATCCTCCAGCATGACCGGTTTGGCGACGGGTCAGTAATGGTGTGGGGTGGCATTTCATTGGGGGGCCGCACATCCCTCCATTTTCTTGCCAGAGGTAGCTTGACTGCCATTAGGTACTGAGATTAGATCCTCAGACCCCTTGTGAGACCATATGCTGGTGCGGTTGGCCCTGGGTTCCTCCTAATCAGAGGTTTCAGAAGTACAAGTAAAAGTACTTTTTCTGGGTGCAGCTGTGTACACAAGTTTTGGGAAGTTCCTAACTAACCAGTGATCTATTAAAATTAATACAAAGGGTATAACAAAGATTAATTCTGATAAATAAGTAGTAACAAACTCCGATTACCTGGTAATTTGGGTTATATTTCGAGAATTCCCAAAACGGGTGAACACAGCAAAGTACTTTTACTTTTGACACCTCTGCTCCTAATGCAAGACAATGTCCTCATGTGGCTGGAGTGTGTCGGCAGTTCCTGCAAGAGGAAGGCATTGATGCTATGGACCAGCCCGCCCATTACTGAATCAGATTGAGCACATCTGGGACATCATGTCTCACTCCATCTGCCACCTCATCTGGGAGGACATCCCTCAGAAGACCATCCGCCACCTCATCAGGAGCATGCTCAGGTGTTGTAGTGGAGGCAATACACTACTAAGCCTCATTTTTACTTGTTTTAAGGACATTACATCAAAGTTGGATCAGCCTGTGGTGTGGTTTTCCACTTTGATTTTGTGACTCCATATCCAGACCTCCATGGGTTGATAAATTTGATTTCTATTCATAATATTTGGGTGATTTTGTTGTCAGCACATTCAACTATGTAAAGACGAAATTATTTCATACGATTAGTTCACTCATTCAGATCTAGGATGTGTTATTCTTAGTGTTCCCTTTATTTTTTTGAGCAGTGTATATAGAAAATACATACAGTATATTTGTAAAATGAGATTGTACTGTTTTGTATTAATATTTGTATACTGCACTTTAAGGCCAGGCAACACACTCTCATAGGTATTTTTTTACTTTAGTCTTATCAGACTGAA
The DNA here is from genome assembly GCA_016801145.1 of Umbra pygmaea. Taxonomy (NCBI): domain Eukaryota; kingdom Metazoa; phylum Chordata; class Actinopteri; order Esociformes; family Umbridae; genus Umbra; species Umbra pygmaea. The sequence continues at coordinate 28,527 of JACXGM010005541.1, read as the reverse complement.
ACTTTACCAGTTGAAAGTATCCATAAATACAATATATTTTTGTATTACAAAATTATTAAAAAATATATATTTATTTAAAGTAATACTTCACCGCTGGAGAGATGAATATATATTTAAATTGGGTAATTTATGTATTAGAAACTTAAAAATGTCTAGAGGTTGGAGCCTTCTAGACTGAGAAAAGCCAGAAAATGTAGTTTTGGCCCATAGAATGAAAGCCAACAAATCCCAGAATGCACTTGCTTTGCTGCTCAACAAGGCCACTCCCAGGCCACGCCTACCGGTTAGAGAGGGCAGGAAATTGAAACTGAAAAGATGCTGTTTTAAGCTGTTTTATACCATTAAATATACGGTGTATGTTACCGTACCAACGTTTTATTTATTCTTGTCTTGGCTGGCACACCATGAAAGACGTCGGTCTACAGAGTCAAAGTTTTCACATAAGGTAAATTTTTGTATTCTGAACCTCTGTGTTTTGGTTAGCTAGCTAGCTAGCAATGCTACCATACTAGCAATGTTATGTTATTTATGCATCAAGTGTATGCGTTACTTACAATTGAATACAAAGATTATGCTTCCGTGAAACCAAAATGACACCAAATTGTGCTGCTGTAACAATACCTACTTATGTATATGTAATAGATTGCAATTATATTATGTGTAATAAGTTAATTATATTTAGCTGGCAAATTATACAAATGCAACAATGTTGTGATTTCAATGTAGCAATATGTTGTATTCATAGTTTTGCCAATCTGTGCATAAACACTGAATACGTGAGTTGTATGTATAATTGTAAAAATTGACTTACAGCTTACTTAGTCTACTTTGCTTTTTCTTTCATAATCATAGGATGGGATTGACTCTCCAAACTCCACAGCTTCTACACGCTACCCAGCAATCTTCTGCTTCGTCCATCCAGTATTGTTACCTTAACAATCAGCTAAATGGCACAGGCCTATTATGAATAATGCTGTTTATTGACAACTCATTGTTTTCGTTCACAAAAAAAATGGAAATCCTTTCACGTTTGTGTCATAATATATTGATGTTGTAGGTCAAGCAAATAATCAAAATTAATTACAATTCTCAAATAGTCTGTGTCACGGTGCATTTGTTTTTATATTTTCAGCACATGCCATTTAAAAGTTCTGTGAATGGCCCTGCTTTATACCACTGGTTCTCAAACCCCTCCACAAGGAATCTACATGTATGGGGCAAAACTGTTGTAAATATGTTTAAAAAAGAGAGATGGATTTTGGGCTAACCTGATGGACTATGCATAACCTGCATTTATTATCTTCATTAGAGATGTTCATTCAACTGGAATATTTGTAGAACCCTAAGCTGTTGGTTGCATTGAAGTCTAGTCATGTTTTTGTATGTTTTCTCTTTATATTTCAGGAGGCTACATTTACACAGGTAGCCCAATTCTAATAAGACTGGATAGACTTGCACCTTAAAAAGAAAATGCAAGGCAGGACCATATCATCAGAGTAGCTTAGATGCTCCTCATATGTAGTAGGGTGAAGTCAGCTAAAATGGGCATCATTTTGGTAAAGGGCTTATAATACCATCAAATAAGCTATGCATGAAATCTAATGTAATTTTTCAGCCCTGCCTGCCTAGAAAACTAAGACCAATCAAAACTCTTGCTACAAGTCCACAAGTGTTGAGGCTACAATTTAAGATAAGTTATTGTGGATTGCCATAAAGATATTAAGAGATGACGCTACAACATTATTTCGCCCATTTTAGCTGACTTCACCCTACTTTCCTCCAATTGAAATCACTATTTCTCTAGGCAAATACACACTAATGGAGCAATACTAAGTACTCTAACAGGAACCACAAACAATGTGAGTTCAAACTTTTAATTATAAAACATCATATGAACAATTTCCCACTGATAGCTCATCCAGAGCTTCAACAGTTTATTTATAGTGGCAGTACCACCTGTCAGGAGCTCAATATCTGTCTGATGTCCTGGAAAACACAGGCAGGTAAAGAAAGACGATAGCATTTCCCCAGTCTCTCGCTTTTCAGGACCAATTCCACAAAGTGACGGTAGGTGTTAGCCAATAGTCTACAAAACAGTAAGCACAACGTTAGCAATGCAAGTTATTTGCACCTACAATAGGCTAGCTAGCTTGGATGTATGCTTACTGTTTTGTTGGTCAATACAAATGCGTTCACATTAGCCCAATCTCACGTTTCCAAATGAATGTATTTCCATGAGACTGGGCTGTTGTGAACGCATTTGTATTTACCTACAAAACAGTAAGCACAACATTAGCAATGCAAGTTATTTGCACCTACAATAGGCTAGCTAGCTTGGATGTATGCTTACTGTTTTGTTGATCAATACAAATGCGTTCACATTAGCCCAGGCTCACGTTTCCAAACGAATGTATTTCCATGAGACTGGGCTGTTGTGAACGCATTTGTATTTACCTACAAAACAGTAAGCACAATGTTAACAATGTAAGCTATTTGCACCTACAGTAGGCTAGCATAGATGTAAATATAGCAATGAGAGCTCAGCTGACTGACATGAAAAACAAACAAAATACTCACTTTATACTAAGGCATCCGTCCCTGCAGGCTTTGGCTGGCGTTTTCAAATTAACCTTCGGGATCCTCAAATACGTTTCCAGGACACACCTGTGATCAAACCTGGAGTGCCATTTCCTCAACAGATTCTGGCTGTGCCATTTCCTCAGCAGATTCCGCAATTTCTTCAAGGAGAAAATGGCATTGCTAAAATTCACGACAGCAATAGGACTCTATCTGTGTCCATATTCGCACAGCGAGAGCACTGACACCACCAGTCCGCCCCAGCTCGTGTCTGCCCAGGCTCTTGCTCCTTAGCATCATTCAGGTTTTGCTCCTCTACTATAGTAGCTACAAGGGCTGTTGTTCCTCAATCATCCGCAACTGTTCCTCGCTGTATTGCGGCTCTTCCTGGCAGCCACAAGCATTGGATTCACGTACCCGATCTTCAAAACCCCCTTCTGCCATATCATCTTCAAAACTACCCTCAGCCATTGTGGTTAGCCTACTAAAGTAATACTCAGTTTATTCCACGGAGCAATAGCCTGTTCGCTTGGCTTCAAGATGGCTGACAATTTTAGAAATTCTGGAAGTGAGGTCCCACCCCCTATGGGCGGGTTGAAAACATGCAAAAGTAGCTCCTCCTGCTGGCTGTAGTTCATAGCCTCTGAGCAGAAAAGCCTCAGATGACGCAAAATTTGGATCATTTTTTGGAAAAACTACCAGGTTTCTAATGATATAAAGCTTAATGCTAATCGGTGAAGTATCCCTTTAACAATTTAAATATGCAAATTAGGAAACACTCCTTAAATATCAGCTAATTTACATATTACAAGGATCCATTTTTCAACACTTTGCTTCAAGACAGAATGTTTAAATGTATTTTATTTGAATAAGACCCCCAATGGTCCGACGTATACAGAACAGTTTATCAAAATATTGTTATTTGATTAAATTATTTAAACAACATTTTCATATATAACGGATGCACTTTTTGCATGTATTTACAGATAAAATTACAGTTAAATTCTAAATTATGCAAGTTATTAAAAAAAGCTTCCGTATAAGTCTGGCTGGGAGACATAAGAACCTCTGTGTGGAGTTTTGTGAATGTACATCCTTGAATGACTGAGAAAAATAATCATTAGCATACAAATCATCCTTATTAAAAACTGCTCTCTCCTCCACAGCCTCCAGCCCATTACTGCATCCAGAGATCAAGAGCATCACCCCTATTGTGTTTTTTAGGCCTAAATAAAATGGTCTCAAAACCAATTAATCACATGGAGATTTCTGTTGTTTTTGAAGGTATTATATAACAGTAGAATACAAAAAATATATAATATCAAAGGATATATACGTGCTGTAGTAGCCTATTTTCAAATATTATTTTGCCTTTATAGAATTATAATTCTAAAGTTTATATAATAAAAATCCATTATATTTACTTCATTCAGAGATACATCAGTTGTACTTTTCTTTATGTTTTATTTTGTTGATGTAGAAGGAAAAATATATTTTCAACTACCTTATGTAGATCACATGTTGCACAATTAGAAAGTGGGGTTCTTTTGCCATTTTATTCATTTAAAAAAATGTTCCATTGTTGGATGTTATATGGAAACAAATAGCCTGAATTATAACATCTCATATTTATGCTGATGTAGTCATGGTTTCGCCCTCCTGTGCTGTCTTCCCCTATCCTTTTGTGTGCCTTCCCTCTCTTCTGGTTCCCTGGTGTGTGTGTCTGGTCTGTTCTGAGTTTGTTTGTCTGTTCTAGTCCCTAGTTTCCCAGTTTCTTTACTCACATGAAGGCACCCGTTCCCGAGCACCAGTCCCCATCAGTGATCATCCCCTGCAATTGTTCCTCTGCCACACCTGGGCTGATTGCTGCTCTCCCTTAATTAGGGAGATGACAGCGATCAGTCCTCTCCCGGATTATTGTTGTACTATCAAGTGTGTCAAGTCCCGAGCTACCTCTATACCTGCCAGTCTGAGCACTGTGCAATTTATTACTTTTTGCCTTTTATATAGCCATTCTGAGTGCTGCACCCTTATAAGTATGAATTATTGTTTTGCTAACTCTGGTTCTCTGTGCCTTCACTTCCAGTTATAATGACTGTTGTAATGACTCAATTAAATGTCTATAAATAGGGAGCTCAAACCATGTGTGTCGGACGCATAATTATGGCGTGTCCTTTCATTCTTAAGGTGGCTGAGGTAGCAATCATATGCAGGGCATTTCAAAGAGAACGTACTGTCAGGGACAGGGCAGACCCGTTGGCTTTTTCTGAAAAAAACTACCTGCTTGAGCGTTATGGATTCGAGGGAAGGGATAGCATATGTATTTGTAGATTACATTGCAGTTTCATGTGCTGTGCTACATAAAATTGCCTGTCTGGGGAGAGAGAGGCAACCAAGGATGGTTGTAGAGGATGACTGGGGTATTGAAGCCGTTTTCGAGGACAATGAAACAGGCACGTTCATAAGTGACAGTCTAGGGTGACCATGCGTCCTCTTTTCCCCGGACATGTCCTCTTTGATTACCGTTGTTTCAGCAACACTAGCAACATGAACGCAGAGTTTTTTTTATAGTCGAACAGAGATTTTTTTTCTTCAAAATAATAGCGCTCATTCCAATGCATTAAAAAATTGTTGTAAATTCATTTTAATGCTAGTGAATTATAATCGAAAACAATTGTGTTATATGTTTAAGGAACTATTAAAATAGTTTGAAAAAAAGATGAATGTTTTTAATAACAATTGTAAAAGATATGCAGTACACTAAATTTTATGAATATAATGTCTCATATAAACTAAACTATTTATTGTGAGAAAACCTGTGCTATGGATAAATGTTCAACAGGATGTGTTTAATCCAAATATAGTCTCAATCCTTCGGGTACTTGAGGCAGTATAGCCAAAAACATTGATTTGATTATAATTCACTAGCTTTAAAATGAATTTACAATGATTATTTCATGCATTGGAATGGGCGCTATTATTTTGAAACAAAAATAAAAAAGAATCTTCACTTAAATTGCTGCTGTCAAAGTTAGTCATTATTCTCTCTCTGACACTCTCACACGTCAATGTATTGTGACAAATATTTTATTTCACTTTCATTGATTATAGTAATTTACATTTCCAAATATTTGCTACATACACATTTAGACGATCAGTAATTTTTTGCCAGCTCTTTTGTTTGATTAATTGCTGTGGTATTCCTTTTTTGGTAATCATATGTTTCGAAAAGCAAACGCTTCTCAGTCGCGGTGAATATTGCTCTTTCTTTTCCCTTATTTGCCTTGGTAAATTGATGAATCTATGCTCCACCATCAGGTTTTCTTAACAATGGCGTGCACATGCTATTAGCTAGACTATTTGAACCTGATTTGAATTAGTGAGATCACATGAGCTTCAACTTAACATTATGGAACCGATTTAAGCGCAGCTGATTAGTTCGGTTCATTCAGGTCTCGTTTAGGACTTTAATCTTAGCTTTTCTAAGCAGCCTTTATGAAATACCCCCCTGGATATATTACAGTGAAAACAAAACAATTTCACCTCACACAGTTGCCTTTGTGTTTGCTAATTAGAGATTAGAGAATTAGAGGCATTGTGTAAAACATGTTTTATTTTTTTATGTATAATATTTTTTTTTTAAATCCCTGCCTGTCTAATATACTAGTGTAATATACTATCCGACATGTAGAATTACATAAGTAAACGCGGCTACATTTGGCCAATTGTGATTTTAAAACTTCAGGATTATGGTAGCAAATTAAACAATAAATATGTATAATACAAATATTATTGAATTACTTATTTTGCTACAACAAGAATATAGCCTATGCTAAATATTGAATTATCAGAAGCAGAGTGTCGTAGTTGTAAAATAATTGGTGACAATTCTAAAACACATGATAGCCAGTCACTTGAACTTTTACATTATATTGCAAAGTATATTGCAAAGTAAAAAATATTTTAGGACATTATACACATTATTTAGTTAATTCTCAGCCAGGGCTAAAGATCTTTTGTCTAAGGTTATTGGCCATTCAGCCATTGACAGCATTCATTCACACAATTAATGGGTTTTGTTAATATTGTAATATGACTTAAAAGTTTTTGGGAGTGAATGTCGAGTGTCATTATTTTTCATGTGAGGGATGTGTGGGTTTGAGCAGAGTGGTTGAAAAAGGTGTAGAGTGGTGGAGCGGAGCGCAGCAAACACTCAGTGAGCGAGGAGCGGGATTTCCAAAGGCTCAACTACGCTCACATACTCTGCTTCGGTGTCACCTGTTGTGCTCCATTAACTAACATAGCTTGCTCTCTTGCTCTGTCGATGTCTTAGCTTCTGTGTTTTTGTTTGTGTGTTCACGACAACGGAACATTGCACTGGCAGTTCTATTCCCGCACACATAGTAACACACTTAAACAGTAATTGAAGCCCAATCGGTCACATATGTAGCACTACATAGAAATCAGGAAAGAGCACCTGTCTGGAGAGAAACGCGAATATGGAGGCTGAAGGACCAAGGGGAAGGAAATGACGAGGAAGAAACAGAAAGAGGGAGAGGAGCATGAGGAAGAGACAGGTGAAGAGGGACAAGAGAACGAGGAAGAGACGGGGGAAGAGGGAGAGGAGAAAAAGGAAGAGAAAGGCAAAAACCAGACATCGGGGCCGAAACATCATCGGCCAAAGGACCATCGAGAACGTACCCGGGCAGTGCGGGGGCAACATCACCATGTGTGCCGCCATTAGTGGTCAGGGAGTCCTCCATCACCATGCCACCCTGGGTCCCTAAAACACTGCACACATACTCACATTTCTGCATGACCTACATGCTGCGGTCATATAGGACCGACCAGGGCAGCTCATGTTTGTTGTCATCTGGGATAATGTCAGTTTCCACCAGGCTGCTCTGGTCCGGGACTGGTTCGCCAACCACAACCATTTCATGGTGCTGTACCTGCCCCATTATTCCCCGTTCCTCAACCTGATAGAACAATTATTTTCGGCATGGCAGTGGAAGGTCTATGACCGCCTACACATGCACGTGTGCCGCTCCTGCGAGCAATGGAGGAGGCAAGTAGAGACATCGAGGCGGGCTCGATCCACGGGGGGATACGCCACACCCGGCGATATTTTCCCCATTGCCTGGCGAGGGAGAACATCGCCTGTGATGTGGACGAGGTGACGTGGACTGACACCAATCGACGGAGTAATCACTGACTAGTAATGGGAGTTTTTGTGCTACCTTTTACAATATATCACTGAGGCATGGTTGCGGGAATAAAAACGGTTTAAAAACTACAAATGACAGAAGTGTTTTGAGTACAGTGACCAGTGTGTTGTGTCTGTTTGACTGTTTTAAAACAGGCTGTTTGACTGTTTTAAGGTGCATGTGTTTCCTATCGATCTGAAGAGGGCCTTTTGAAGTCAGAGTGTTCAGTTTTGATTGCAGATTGTCTTTTTGACATGGCAGTTAGATGTTAATCTCCAAGTGTTTTGTAAAGAATTCTTGTTTGTTGAGTTTTGACACAATGAGCCAAATTTTGCATTTTGTGTGTTAGCAATTGGGAAAAACTGTAACGCTAGAATCAATCTTCAAAAACTAAATATAGTATCTATATTTTTGGATCAATCTGCACACGCCTATTGGGTGTGTAGTGAACAGGTTTGTTAGACAAAATTAACAAGTTGAAAAAGCGCAAATAGACTATTGTAGGGTGACCATACAACGTCCTCTTTTCCCCGGACATGTCCTCAATTTACCGTTCTTTCAGTAACACTATTATGCTAGCAACACGAACGCATATTTTGTTTTCAAAATAATAACGCTCATTCCAATGCATGCAATCAGCATTGAAAAAGCTAGTGAATTATAATCAAATCAAATTTTGCTGGCTAAACTGCCTCAAGTACCCGAGGGTTTGAGACTATATTTGGACTAAACACATCCTATTGAACATTTATCCATAGCACGTTTCGCCACAAGGAATAGTTTATATGAGACAATATATTCATAAAATGTAGTGTTCTGCATATCTTTTACAATTGTTATTAAAAACATATTAATCATTTTTTCCTATCAAACTATTTTAATAGTTCATTAAACACACAATACCATTTGATTTGATTTTAATTCACTAGATTTAAAATAATGACTTTACAATGATTATTTCATTCATTGGAATGAGCGCTATTATTTTGAAAAATAACTTTGCATTCATGATGCTAGCATAATATAGTGCTGCTGAAACAACGGTAATCAAAGAGGACATGTCCGGGGAAAAGAGGACGTATGGTCACCATAGACTATTGCCTAAACTCAGTAGTAGTGACTTTCCACATCTGTTGCTCTTGAGGTAATTTTGTGTGTGAAAAAAAGTCAGTCCGGTGTTGTATTTCTGTACTGGGAAGGGTGTTATGCTCTATTCTATTGTGTATGTATTCACATTGAAATTATGATGTTGATTTGAGGCCCATCACTATGTGGATTAGCCCCACCGTAGTTTAACCAAAATAAATACTCTGGCACCACCACTGGAGCTCACTCCCTCGGCTGAGAAGCAACCCCACACATGAATGGTCTCAGGATGCTTTACTGTTGGCATGACACAGTACTGATGGTAGCGCTCACCTTGTCTTCTCCGGACAAGGTGTTCTCCGGATGGCCCAAACAATCGGAAAGGGGATTCATCAGAGAAAATGACTTTACCCTAGTCCTCAGCAGTTCAATCAGTGTACCTTCTGCAGAATTTCAATCTGTCCCTGATATTTTTCCTGGAAAGAAGCAGCTTCTTTGCTGCCCTCATTGACAACAGGCCTTCCTCCAAAAGTCTTCTCCTCACTGTGCATGCAGATGCACTCCCACCTGCCTGCTGCCATTCCTGAGCAAGCTCTGCACTGGTAATGCCCCGATTCCGCACCTGAATCAACTTAAGGAGACGGTCCTGGCTCTTGCTGCACCTTGATGTGCAACATTTGGACCTCACAACAATTGGACCTCTCTCCTCGAAGTTCTTGATGATCCGATAAATGGTTGGTTTATGTGCAATCTTACTAGCACCATACTTACCTGTGAAGTAGAGATGCGCGGTTTGTGGTTATATCTGTGGACTCCACGGATAAATCGTGGATCGGGCGGATGACGTGACGAAAATAATATTGTCCAGGAACTCTACATTAATGTGTTGTGAAAAGTGAGTCACTGAAGTTTGGAATTTAATGCATACGCTCTGTATTGTATGTTAGCTGTCAGTGTCCGTGCTACTGTGAGAGCACGTTATGCTATATACAGTGCCTTGCGAAAGTATTCGGCCCCCTTGAACTTCTCGACATTTTGCCACATTTCAGGCTTCAAACATAAAGATATGAAACTGTAATTTTTGTGAAGAATCAACAACAAGTGGGACACAATCATGAAGTTTATATCTTTATGTTTGAAGCCTGAAATGTGGCAAAAGGTCGAAATGTTCAAGGGGGCTGAATACTTTCGCAAGGCACTGTAAGTATATCCGTTGTGCACTCGCTTCGGTGGTACCCTGCAACCGTCATTATATGTATGACTCTGGACTTGTGTTTAATTAAACAACCATCTATTTTCATCTACCATCTACCTGCCTGGGTCTCCCTCTCTCTACACCACATTGCATCGTGACTGACACATAGTTACCTTGCATTACTGTGCACCTTGAGAACATTGGCCCTCATTTATAAAACGTGCGTACGAACTAAAACAGGCGTACAACGGGCGTACGGCGATTTATACGCAAAGCAGCGGATTTATCAATTTGAACGTGATCGTAGGCTGCGATAAAATCTCACGTCTGGTCTGACTTTGTGTACGCAAATTCTATAGTGTGACTAGCGGTGTTCATGGTATAACCTCCTTGTTCAGTGAATTGTTGAACCAGCGATCATTGATGAATGTGTCTGCATAGCAACTACCCCATATTGAAAATTACATTTCAGAATTACGAATTAATACAGCAAATTGCTATTAAGTGGTTTATTTTTTCCCTTTCACTTCGGGGTGGCCTACATGAGGGCAGAAATTAGGCAAACAACAAATTGAATCAAGATATATATATATATTATTTAAACAAGCGCTTTGGTAGTCCTGTAGTCGAAGCGATGGCAGATCTGGAGGACCTTAATTTGCGCACTCTACATTGGGACCTTTCAGCGGGAGATCTGGGACAGGTCTGGTATCTCACAGCCAACAATAGTCAAAGTATGCCAGCAGTTTTAGCAGGTATGAAGTCCCTTTCTGGTATATTCAAACTATGATTAAAATACAATTTTATGAGATTGCGGGGTTTCCAATTGGGGCGAATTGGGCGATTGTACTGCGTCTGTAGCCACCATCCATGAATGATTACGCATTTATCAATCGCAAAAACTTTAACTCAATCAACGTTCAGATCATAGTATGTGATGCCAGGATGTTTGTTATAGCCCGGTGGCCGGGTGGGACGCGTGTCTCTATTTTTCTAAACTGCAGCATTGGAACAAGGAGGGCGCACTGCATGGCTGGAGTCATCTCCTCTGTGAGTTACGCCCTCGTACAATTATTATAATAGTTCTACATTTCTTTGGTGAAATGGTTGGATGTGATTCCTCTTGGTGAAAAAGGTTATGCCCTGACTGAGTACATACACCGCTTGCAAATCCTGAAACCAGCAGGAGCGCAGGTTCAACAGTGCGCACACACGCACACAAACCACAGTGGAGTGATGTATAGGTTTGTACAGGTGGCTCTGTCTTGGGTAAGCGGGGTGGGGTGGGGGGACTGCTATACACACCAGAGCAGGCCTGCAACATAATTATGGCATGCGGGGTTCTCCGCGATATTGCACTGGAGAAAGGTACCATTCAATGAATATCAGTGGCCACAACACCCACCATTGTGGGCTCTACGAAGGAGACAGCTCCTATTCTGAGCTTCTAATATAGCAAGTTCTATTTTTTCGTAAGAAAACTACTTAAAAAATACAACGTGTAATATTTAGTGAAAATAATTCATTTATTTCAAATACACTTCAGGTTCTCGTTAATCGCTTTCAATGACTATAGCAGTAACCTCAGTCAACACCGCATTTTCCTTTAACAATTGACGCCTGATTTTAAGCTTCCAAATAAAACAAATAAGCGGTTGGCCTGCACCTGAGACCCGAGCGTCTTTATTTTTTCTCAGAGAAAATCATTTTCTTTGCCAGATTTCGCTTATCTATGTCGCAAATTCTAAGGGCGAGGCCTCTAATCAATGCATATTTGTGGGCGTGTTATTTAAATTACGATGGTTTTCAACCGTCTGATTTATCAACAGCCGCTCATTCGTACGCTGGAATTGGAGTGATACGAAAGTTTTGTAAATCACACGTGAGTCTCGTCGTAAGATGATTTCTGCGCTCAGATCTACACTGGTTTCTACGCAC
>JACXGM010005541.1:0-16424 GCA_016801145.1 Umbra pygmaea | reverse complement strand
GTGTCTGCACAAACATTTGGTGTGTTGACTGTGCATGCAGTCAAGTGCTGGCTCCAGGGTCAGGAGCAAACAAAATATGTTCACCTATTTGTTCATTACCAGACACTAATATGCAAAGTAACTTGGTGTACAGAAATACATTTTAATTAGTACTACTCCCAGGGATTGGAGAAAACCACGGTAAAATGAGAGCTTTGTTTATGTTTTGTCTATGCACTCCTACTTCCCACGGCCCTGTTCTGTTGTGGCAGTATTTCATTCATGCACAACAGTATGTACAAACTGTTTATTTTGATGCACATATATCACTTGTCTAATTATTGCAGGATTCTTATGTATCTGTTTATAACATCTGTGTCCGCAAGTTGAAATAATATTGACATATAGGCCGTTAAATGGGTTGGGTCAAACAAGAACAAACAAAACAAGTGCAGTATGTAGATGTTGAACTGTTTTAGCGCTCGTACCCTTGGCGGCCCAGGCCCTGAGCGGACTGCTGTCATCTATAATGTGGTAGAAGGTGAGGGGGAGGATGAGGAAAGGGCTGTCACTGGATGTGTCCACCTGGAAGGGAACGTTCCTCTGGTCCAGACGCACCGTCTCTCCTTCCTTAGTGTGAGACGTCTGGAGCAACTTCCCCACCACCTGAAACCCAAGATTGAGTCATTCTCTCATTTGACACCAGAGAAGTATGAAGCGGGAATGAAAACAGCATCTATTTTTCATCAGTTGATTTGTTACACGTTTTTTCCACGGACACACAGGTTGTATGACACATACATGCTTACAGGCACCCACACACAGAGAGATAGAGAGAAAACATGCTGCTACCGAACAGTCCAGAAGGAGGCTTTTGCGCATGTTGGCCACACGAATCATGAGGCATGGTCGGCCCTCATGATTGGACACAACGGCGTGTTGACTGAACTTCACTGTCTCGCCTCTTTTCTTGGGCCGCGCCACCTGAGGGAAAGGCAGTTTGGATTACCCTGTTTATCATAGTAAACCCCACTTCACACACACAGTAATTTTATATTTTACTACTCAAATCTTATTATCATTTAAAGTAGAACTGATCCCATTTTTAACATTATTGCAGATTTGAAGCAAACGAACAATTACAATATATAACGTAATATAAAGTATAATATGTAAAGAGCGTCATCTTATTTCTGGGGGGTGAATTTCAACATATTCTACAAAAAAATATTTTGTAAAAATTCTGTCAGTTTCTCCTAACAGTTTAATTTTAAATCTTTTATAACCACAAGACCTAAGCACATTTCAATCCTGAATTATAGTTTTTTTTTAACCCGAAACCAATAGACATTTATGGACAGTAGATGGTTTAAAAGAAAGGACAACCGTTTTTGTTTTATATTTTATCTCCACTACGATATTTAAATTGGAACAGACAGATGACATTGATTATTTGGTTTTAGATGACCCTGGCCCTCTTACATTAGAGTTTAGAGAGGATGTAGATATGAAGTACTACTGTTAACTAAGCAACCCAGTGCTGAGTGTGGTCAATGGGATATGTGTCCCATTCTATGAATGGAATCAGTTCCTATTGTGTCCAGACAAAGCTATAGAACTAACAATGTGGCTTGTGTAGACATCCAAAGCATATAGTTTAAAAAATATGTATTGTAGATTGGTGATAAACTTGATCAGTTTTTGTAAAGTTGTATCAGTAGTGATATTGATCTGCCCAGAGGATCAGGAGGTACCTTTGCAAGGAAGGTTCCAGTGATAAAGATCTCCATCACCATGGTGATGACAAGCTGGATGATGAGGAGGACGATGGCCGCGGGACATTCCTCTGTGATGCAACGGAAGCCGTAGCCAATGGTTGTCTGGGACTCCAGTGAGAACAGGAACGCCCCGGTGAGGGTCTGCACCTGCATCACACAGGGCGTGTGGTTGGACGGGGGGTCGAACTCTGGAGGGGACGCAGTCAGCGGGAGAGAGGAAGGAATGGACGTCATAGATTGTTTGATAGATATGTTCGTCAAAGAAAATATTTACATATGCAAATGATCAGGGTTGGGGTGTAACTGATTACAAGTAATCTGTTTACAGTAATTGGATTACAAAACAATTTTAACTGTAATCAGTTATGTTACTGGCCAAACTTTTTTTATCGGATACTTTTGAAAAAATTAGGATTACTTTTAGATACTTTTCCATTTGGGAGTAGTCAATTGTATATTGAAATATGTATTTTGCTGTATATCAGAAAATAAAATAAATTATGTAAATTGTGTTATGTCTCTGTCCTCTATAAGTGAATTACTTCATCGGTTCATGTTCCAAAACTGCAGTTTTTGTTGGTAAATTATTAAAATGTACTACATCCATTTGTCTAACAAATAAAAATGATGACATAATATTGTACATTATATTGTCAACAACAATTTTGGACCCACTATACTCTATCTTTTTATCTTTTGTTACACTTGCCATCAGTACATCTACATATAATGCCCTTATTGACATAAATTGGTGTGACCTTTCTATTTACTGTACTATTGCAATCATTTTTGGGGGGCCACAGATTTTGATTTAGTCTTAAACCAGGTTATGTAAACATACTTTCTGATATGCCACTCAACTGGTGATAAACTAGCATTTTACAGTAATTTAAAAGTTTTGGAAGGTAATCAGGTTACATTACTGAGTTTGGTAATTCAAAAGTTACATTAGCAATTACATTTGTGGATGGGAAACTAGAAACTGTAATGGATTACATATAAAGTGTAACCTACCCAAACCTGCATATGATTCAAGGAACTGAAAGTAGAGTATATCCTTTTTTGGGGGGTTATTTTTCCCCATTTATCTCCCTTCCCAATTGGTCTTGTCCAAATTGCCACCAACCCTGCCTTGTCAGCATAACTCCTTGGACAGATGGAGGATGGTGAAGGGTGTTCCAAATGTCGCCAAGCTGGCCATTTGTTTTTGCCATGCCCATTCAACACGGAAGCATTTAGTCAGCTCACGGACAGGATGATTACGTTAAACAACTATTCTTCCGTGATTTAATTTACAGGCACCCAATCTGCACACAAGGAGTCAATGGAAAGCAACGTGGTGAGGTAGATAATTCTACTTAAAGTATCTGTCCAAAATCCTGAGTAGTATCACCACTCTAGACATGTGTGAACTAGAATATGTGAACACCTACAAATACGTGTCTGGTTCGACTGTATGTTATTTTCACAATATCATTTGCACAGTTACGCAAAAGTGTTACATATTCCATTGTTATTTATCTACTACTCCAATTTATGTATAACGAATTTGCACAAACTCTACATACACTTCCTATCATATAATCTTGTGTATCTGCATTCTGTATTATTTTTGTGTACTTTATGTTTAACTTTATGTTGTCTTGCACCATTGCACTGTATCTTGGCCAGGTTTCCATTGCAAATTAGAACCTGTTCTCAATCGGCCCACCTGATTTAATAAAGTGAAACAAAATAAAAAAGGAATAAATAAAAAATGAAGGGACACATTTCTGCCCCCTTTTTTCCTCCAGTCCTCCACCATCCTCACCTAACAGGTCTCCATGCACCAGTGCCACCAGGTACCACAGAACCCCGAACAAGAACCAAGTTCCAGCGAAGGTGGCTGAGAACAGGAAGAACTTGTAGCGCCACTGCATGTCCAGGAAAGTTGTCCAGATATCACGCAGGTACAGGGCTCCGCGCCCGCTCACGTGCTCAACGTGCACGTTGCTGTGCCCGTCCTTGGAGAGTACACGCCTTCTCCTTCGGAGCGCGCAGACCGCCGTCCCCGTTCCCGCCGCCGCTGTTCCCCCGGCACCCAGCAGAGGTTTTAGGACCTCAGTCTGGGTCGTGGAGTGACACATCTTCTGGGGGGAAGATCCACGCGAGGAGGGGGGAGTGGCCGAGGTCATGGCTGCAGCTTTATTGAGGGAAGAGGGGAGGGATTGGGGGAAAAGGGCAGGGTGATTGGGGAATCATTGAGGAGATTTTTGGAGAGGGGTGAAAAGAGACAGCATGTATACATGCAATATAAAAGTGGACAGTGAATTAGGAGAGTGAGGGAACATGTTCAAAATGGAGTGATGTGAGTGGAGAGATTATGATAGAGAGGGGTGAGGAAAGCAAAATGGTCACAGAGTGGAAAATAATTAATATATTTTATATATTAGGGTTTGTGAAATAGGAAAATATAAGTGGAAAAGCATTAATAAGGGAATGAATGACAAAGATGAAAATAGTCCAGGTTTGAGGAAGAGGAGAGGAAGACAGAAAGAGACAGATAAGGGAATTATAAACTTTATCAATTGGCAATCTTTCAAGTGGACAGAGACACTCTTTAACAGTCCAAGGTGGACCATCACTCTCTGGCTCTGTTGTATGCTTTCTCGTCGCCCTTCTCTTTTCTGCCGGAGAAGCAGCTGCCCTTTCAAAGTAAAAGCCCCCTTTCAACAGGAAGCCGCAGCTGTCTTCTCACATGAAAAACCCCTATAATACCAAGACACTCACATGTGTCTGCAGTACATCACGCTGGCTGGGTCATGAGGAGTAGAAACAAAGCTTTCTTATTTCCCATCAAAAAGCTGGAACAGAAAAGCAGCATGTATCTATGAATGAGAGATGCTAGATCAGTCATTTATAAATGTGCTTTTAGCCAATAAATCCCTTTATATATTTATAGTAAAATAATTAGGGTTATGGTCGTGGCTCAATACTACCCATAACTCAGACTGCCGTAACACACTTTGTGTCCTCCTACAACCTAGTTCTGCCCCCTGAGGAAAACAGGTGAATCAAAAAGGAAATTCTGCTTCACTCAAAACAAATTTCTGGTTCCCCATTCCATGACGTAATGGAGATTTGCAGATGATATTTTACTTCTGGTTTCATCCACCAATTACTTCCTGGAGTATCAACATGTTGGTGAATTTTAAACAAAAATCTATTTCTTCACTGTAATGTAAGTATGAATTATAATAATACTCACAGTAAGCATAGTTTAATCACCAGAATTTTTTATGTATGCTTACAAAAGCAATGAGGAGCCCAGGTTACCGAGCTGACTGCTTAATGTGTGCAGGTTCGCTTGAATACAACTCAAATAGAACCTTCATAACACATAGATCTGCAGGCGTCTAGACCATACTGAGCTCAGGTTCACTCACCAATATAATATGTGTTACTGTCATAGTGTGGTGTGGTTTGTGGAGGAATATTAGAATAGATTTTGTGTGAGATATCCAACAATAAAGATTCATGTTGTTCTACGGTACATGGGGATAAGGAGTTTTTGTTGTGTGGGACTTTGGCCTGAGCATCCTTCTGGACGTTATTCTCCTGTTTGACTTCCTTTTCTCCAACTCTATCTCCATCCTTTCACACTCTATCTGTCCCTGGCTAAATGGTCCGTTTGTCTTTCCCTTCCTCTGCTTTCTAGACCCAATAAAAAA
This sequence comes from Umbra pygmaea, assembly GCA_016801145.1. Taxonomy (NCBI): domain Eukaryota; kingdom Metazoa; phylum Chordata; class Actinopteri; order Esociformes; family Umbridae; genus Umbra; species Umbra pygmaea. Next base: position 10,957 of record JACXGM010005541.1, on the reverse strand, counting down.
GTAACAAAGCTGTGAGTCCAGGCAATCTGATACGCAGTGTACTTTCTGATTTGCCTGTGTGTACACACTCTATTCTCTCTCTCTCTTTCTCTCTCTCTCTGGGGCTGGAGCTCAAACTACTGTGTATGAATAGGGATCTGTGTACAGTTCTGTGTTCGGAATACTAAGATGGGGGTGAAGAGGCGGGGCTTCGGACAGGCATGTGTGATAGGCCAACTGCATTCACAGCTGACCCATGAACTCTACTGAGGCTCAGCCTCACCATACAGTAAACACAGACGGAGGACACACAACACTGCCGCCTCAACATATCAAAGTTGACACTTCCTTGTGACAATTTATTATTCCTGCAGGAAAACTTTCCCCGTTATATTTTCTTGTATCATTTTTTATATTCATTTTTATAGTGCTTTCTTCCTCTCAACCACAATCTCTCTTCCTCTATCTCCCCCTCACTCCATCTCTCTCACTCTGTCCAGTATGCACAAGAATCCTTTGTTTACAGAGGAGATGAAAGGGACAAAAGCCACCATTGAAAAACACGACAGAGAAAGAGAGGGAGAAAGTGTGTGGATGTGCATTGTGTCTGTTAGTTTTGTGTGGAATCACATGTATGTGTTCAAAAGTATAAGGGGGCCGTGAAGGAGAAAGAGACTTGAATTGAGAGAATTGAGAGGGAGAGATAGAAAATAGAGTCGGAGAGAGAGAAAATGTGTGCAACGTGAATAGCGGTTCGATGACAAAAGGTGCTCATTAGTATTCCTGAGAGGCGTAATCCACCACACTCCCTTCTACCCTTCTGTGTCCACCCATGCTAAATCTCCAAAACAACCTTTACACAACGCTCCAACGACCTCCGAGCACAAACTACAACAACTGCCACACAGTGCTAAAAAGGACATGCCAGCAGCAATACAACCTCAACCAAAATGAACCCACGTTGTTGCAGTGCTGTGGTGCAGCTCTATGCTCCAGAGTTTGAGGGGATGACTTTGAGTCATATAGGACCCTGCACAAGCACTCATCAACCACTCTATGGCACTTCAACAGGCCTGAAGGAGCACTTCTAACACATTCATGCAACAATGACATTGTGTATTGTGTATCACGGGTGTCAAGATAATTTTGCAGCGTCAGCCGGCTCTCTCTCAAAACGTCCCAAAGGAAGCTTTACAAATCCTCTATTTATCTTTAAGCAGATGTAAGCCTAGGTTTTTTATTTGTTTTTTTCCCAGTCTGTTTTTGTTTGTAATTTTTCATTGATTTGCTTTATGCTTTCAGTGTTGGGCTTTGTGTGGCTGAGGGATGCAGTGGGGGTGTGGAGCGGGTTGAATTTGGTGGTGGGGGGGTTGTGGAAGTAGTTTTGAACAGGTAAAAATAACTGTATGCATATGATTCTACACTTTACATGGCAGCACCTAACAGCCACTGAGCTCATAGAGACTCTGAATAAACAGTTAAGGGCCTTTTCCATGACCAGCCATCAATGCCTTGCTCTCAGCTAGGTAGGGCACATTCTGACTGGAGCTAGCTAGCAGGCTAATAGCTGTTGCTTTTCCTAACTGACATTATTTCATGTAAATTACTTCCTACCCTGCTCGTAATACGAATTCAGTGTTAAGTAGTAGCTCTGGGTACTATGACAAACAATTAATTTCACTTACTTTTCCATATTTCCATGGCCACAACAACACAATTAAACTTCAATGCCATTGGGTGCACTTTGACAGGTCAGCGTCAGCAAGGGTCAAAGTTTAAAATATTGTAACTTTCAAGCACAGTGGAAACCAGCTCCCCAAGTGTTGAGCTCAGAGGGATTATGCACCTAGGGTAGAGCCGTCGCCAGGTTGGAGAAAATGCCTGCCTCAAAGTAAATGAATGGCACAGCCTGAGCTAAGCGTTTTTGATGCTGGTCAGGAACAAGGTCCTTTACAGTCAATGTTAGAATAGAGAAAAAAAAATTAGAATAATAAAAAAATGTATAAACTGGAATTTATTAAGCCTGTGACGTTTGAGCAGTTAGAAAAAAAACAATTAAACAAAAATCCTAGGAAATCTGCAAATGGCTCATAACAAAGAAGCATAATTAGTTCTCAACAGCACACTCAGAACTAAAATTAGCACCATGCATGACTGTCTTTCATGGTTGAGGGGAGATTGACTACTTTCCTACTAGTCTCAGAAACAGTTGTGTGTTTAAAAGTCCTTACCATCTGTATTATATGTTTGCATATCAAATAGACATGACAGAGAGAGTGGCCACAGTGGGTTTTTCACGCTACACAACCCAAAAACATAATGTTATGTGCTGGTTATGTACAAAGTCTCTGCATTCTGCCAAAAGATGTTACTCAAGCAGAAATAAGTTTTGGTAAAAAATGATATTGCACTGCGCTGTAAGCATACAGCATTAATATGTGTTATGTAATGAATGTGTAAATATTATATATTTTTCTATTATTTCTGTATTGTTATTCATGTTAACTAATGATATAATTCCATCATGGGTTTAATGTTTGAAGTGGACCCCTAAATAAGTAGTTGTTGTTCATTATTTAACTAGTTTTGTCCCACATAATTATTGCGTTTAACAGCCCTATAAAAACAAATTTTCATGTAACTACTATGTTACCCCTAGCTCTTACTACATAAATTATCTTTAGCTATCAATTTGCTATTTATTTCATGTACTAGTTTTAGGCACGTGAGTCTTTAGGACATTAAATAGTCACAAAGGGTGTAAACAAAAACACTACTAGAGACTTGGCCTAATGCATCTAACTGCAACCAACTTCCCTTTTACTATCTTTAGAGTTATTTTCACATATGTTAGGCTTGACTGATTAAATGGCACACACTGAGGAAATAACCTGTTGTCTCCCAAAATATATGAATGGTGCTTTTAGGTCAGCTTTAGGAGACGAGTGAGTGGTCTGGAATGTACAGTTTAAACTCGCTTTGGCCAGGGAGAAGATTGATGCTACTTATAGTGCCAGTGTGGGTGCCAAATGTAATTTGCCGGCACCCGCTCTGTATCCATGGTGATTGACTTCAATGTGTCCAGGGTCAGGTTGTCTTCCTGCAGATGTGATATAGAACACTGACATTTTTTTCACTTAATTTCAGTTAACAGAAAGGAACGCAAGCCAAGTAACTTATTATTCCCAGAATGATCAAATCATATGAACTATTGTTGCTAAGTACACACTAGTTTATTAATTGAAAATGTAGAGAATTCTGTAATGGTAATGAATGTGACAAAAATACATTCTGGCAGATTATACATATACTTATTATTTTAAAATTTGTCTACATTCAAAATTTGCCTAGCAGCCATTAGATGCATATACTTCTACACATCTATTTACCGGTGCAATAATTACAGATGCTCCATCCCCCTAACCACATTTCAGTAGCAGTGATATAATCATGTTGTTGTCATGTGGAAGCACCTGTATCTGCTCTTGTTTTTGTAGAATAAACAAAAAAGTTTATACTATGGTTATTTCTGATGTCATGCATAGATATGTATTAAATTATATTAATATTGTTGCTATCACACCACCTTAAAGAGTCATAAAATTACCCGAACATTTAAAGTAAACAATAATTATAATAAGTGTAATATAGGCCTTTAATCTAAATGGTAATTGACACAGAATGTACTTGTCATCACTTACCTTTTGTTGCAATTTTTGAATGCAATTTCAAGACTTGGAAAAAAGTTGAGTTTATCACAAAAAAACATGAAAAGATATTTAAATAAACTGTAAGATTCGCTTTGACTATATTTGTCTTTTTGGGTAATCAATGCAACTTCACAGATTGAAGCAACACGCACTTGTTGACAGTTCTTTCACTGGCAACTTTCATTGTCTATACAGATTTTGATCTTGATTAAAATTCAACAGTACATAGTTGCCATTATGAAGGTAATCGACCTGACAGCTAGACAATGAAAAACATTAAACTAAAAAGTTTCAGCAGCCTATTAATCAAAGAGCAAATTTACCAAAAACAAATGAATGGTTGCTCTCAAACTGATGTATCATTCGGTTCCGGTTGAATATTACAGAGTTATGTAATAAAATAGCTTCAGTGTCTCTTGTTGCATCACAGACTGTGATGTTTTTCTAGTTCATCAAGAATTTTGAAAGTTTCTCCTCTTGCTTCCTCTCATGTTTTCTCTTGTCTTTATAAATGAAAAAGTATTCAGCCACTCTGGACTTCGGACATTTTAATTCATTAATTCAACTCCCGGCTTCTCCTCCCACCGCTTCGCTCTCTCACTCTCTCCTTCTCTCACTTTCTCTCTCTCCCTGTTCCTATCCCATTCCCTCTGTCCATGACTGTAGGCTTCACTGTAAATGGGTCCCTTGTTGAGGGGTCTTAACACTGTTCAGCCTTTGTCAACTTTCTAATGTAAATGTCTGATGGTTAAGATACACGCCTGGAAGTTATTTCACTGTTAGCAAGCACAGAGGTATTTACAAACAAGAAGGAACAACAGATACGTTATTGTGGACTTGGCTCATTGTAATTTTGCGTCGGCAATTTTGGCCAATGGTTTACTGAACAATGTCGGCTTCGCTCTATGAGCCCGTGCCATGTTCGCCTGCGAGAAGAAACCCTATGCACTTACTCCCGCTTGCAAAGGAGCTGTGTGGAACTGACCTGAATATTAATGGACATTAAGAAATATATGACCACTGGACAGTTATAGCCACACTGAACAATGAAAGAGTCTACATGGCTTGATTTTGTTAATATTGACACCCATAACTTATATTGTGGAATCAACTTTCCTGGTGGATCATCTGTAATGAAAGACCCCGTGTGAAGTTTTTTCCCAGGTGGGTGCAAAATTTACTGCTTGTCCCAGCCAAGCAACACTGAATCTGAAAGCGAACACAGAGTGCAATAAACCTCCATGCTGGACCATATTGGACCTTTTTTTTCACACGTGCATTAATCTCACTGGCCTGCCCACCTGCCAGTGCGTATTGTCCCGTCCTGTTGTCTCCGGCCCCGCTGAGAGCGGGCTTCCCTCTCTTTCAGGAAAACGGTGTCAAAACAAAAGGTTCCGCAGTGGACGAAAAGAACAGGGAGCGAATGAAAGAGAGCAAAGAGGATGGAGGGGGAAACGAAAAGGTGGTGTGGGGGAAAAAGAAGGGAGAGAGGGATGAGGACGTAAAGAGAGCGAGTGTGGGGTGGAAGGAGAGAGACAGACGAGGCCGGGGAGAATGGAGGAGTGAGATCAGACCACTTGGTGTGATGCAGGTCCATCAGATGGCTGTTTCCTCTCTTTTCTTTTCTGTGTCGATGCCATTCTCTGGTGCTGCATTTGGTTTGTTTGACCCCCCCGCACTCCACTTCCTTCTAACTCTACTTCGTTTTCTTTTGACAACACTCTTTTGGTTTAGTAGAGCCGATCCGCAGGAGCACACCTCCCCAAACACACACACACACACACAAATGTCCTGGCTGTAATCCTTTCTGTCTTCTTAAATCGGATCCACCGCTCACTAGAATACAGAGTGTGAAAAGGTAACAAGGAGACTGAGTCTGCATGGAGTGACCTTGGTGACCTGTTTAGAAAGATCATTACAAACTCACAATCACATGCAGCTATTTCTTGAATAGAGTAATATGTTTTAATAATTTTATGCCATCTATCAATGCTGTAATATTTTGAAGTGATTAAAGTAGATTTCTGAAATGTATTAATTTTATATAATTTACTTTATCAAATAACTGAAGGACACAGTAATATTTCGGTAGTGAAATGAGGTTCATTGGATTAACAGGAAATGTGCAATATGCATCAAAACTAATTTAGACAAGTGCAAAAAATTTGGGTACCCTTGTTATTTTGTTGATTTGAATACCTGTAACATCCTAGCACTGATTAATTGGAACACACATTTTGTTTGGGGAGCTCATTAAGCCTTGAACTTCATAGATAGGTGCATTCAATCACGAGAAAATGTATTTAAGGTGGCCAATTGCAAGTGGTTAATGGTTAGTCTACTCTGAAGAGTGGCAACATGGGGGCCTCAAAACAACTCTCAAATGACCTAAAAAACAAAGATTGTTCAACATTATGGTTTAGTGGAAAGCTACAAAAAGCTATCGCAGAGATTTAACCTGTCAGTGTCCACTGTTAGGAACATATTAAGAAAATGAAAGACCACAGGCACAGTTATTGTTAAGGCCAGAAGTGGCTGGCCAAGTAAAATATTGGAGAGGCAAAGGCGACGGATAGTGAGAACAGTCAAAAACAGCCTACAGACCACCTCCAAAGACCTACAACATCATCTTGCTACAGATGGTGTCACTGTGCATCGTTCAACAATTCAGCGCACTTTTCACAAGGAGAAGCTTTATGAGAGAGTGATGCGGAAGAAGCCTTTTCTGCACACACTTCACAAATACAGTCGCTTGAGGTTTGCAAACGCACATTTGGACAAGCCAGCTTCATTTCAGAAGAAGGTGCTGTGGAATGATGAATAAATAGTTGTAGTTGGTTCCATTGACAGTTTGATAAAGTACAGTATTTCTCACATGTTGGTATTTTGACTTTTTCTCTAATTGTATTTTTTAAATTTTTTCTACAGAATTGTTTGTGCATTGACAGTCAGGGGTGCCAGTAATTTTGGAGACCACTGTAATTTAATGATGTTTTCTTGTCTAAATAGTACAGTCCCATTAGTTTGAAAATCACCACCTAATGTCTGGGTAAGTAACAACACAATGTCAAATGTAAAATAAGTAGTTAATGCCAGACTAAGTACACTAAAGTAAAAAAGAAGAACAAAGTTATTCCATATATCATTTACACACTTAAAATATCTCATAATTACAAGATCTTGAGCTTGGAATTTTGAGAAAATATCTTGTAATTTTGAGATTAATGCATTTTTACAACAGAAAACAGCTCTCTTGTGGTTTTGTCCAGATGAAAGCCCATTCTGATCCGTTGGACATTGTAGTGTTTCTGCAGGATCAGTTGAACCGATATGGCATGCTTAGCGGTTATAGGATGATGCATCTGAAATGCATCCAGGCTGGCTACGTGGTGACTCAAGAGACAATCAGGCAATGTCTGAAAATACTGGATCTCCATGGCCTTCAGCGATGTTTGTATCAGAATCCAGGCCCAAAATGGAGATTCATATGATAAACTCAAACCATATGGGTTCAGCATCAATGGATCAACTGACAGGTTTTCACAAATGGTGATATGGCTACATACATTCTCAACAAATAACGATCCCAAGGTCATAGCTGGTTACTTCATTGATGAGGTGTTATCAAGGAATGGGACACCTACTCGAATTCAGTCAGACCTAGCGACCGAGACCTGTTACATGGAGCAGATGCAGATGTTTATGAGACATGATGAAGATGAAGAAATGCTATCTGATTGCCCAAGCAATCATAACCATTGATGGTGGGGATAAGGAAGCAACACGCACCGTACGTCTCTGGAGACGTCCTAGAGAAAAGTTTGATACAATTCACATGTCTTCAAATAATAAGATGTGTAGCTTTAGACCTACATGAGGTAGCCTACACTTAAAGTTGTGATATGTCATTCTATGTTGTGTTTGGTCATATATATTGCCCTACGCCAGCTCAATTGATAGGCTATTTGTAATACCTTACTAAAAAGGTAATAATTTTGCAGACTAGAATTGACTTATTTTTGGACAAAAATGGGAAAACTATGTTATCTGGCAATGGCAGGTAGGCCTAATGGTAATTGTTTAAATTAAAATATTTGCAATTTGTTGTTCTTGTGTTGTAAAAGAAAAATAACCTACTCTGCAAGATGATTCTTTTTTTTTACTATAAGCCCCTATCTTACACCCGACAAAAATATGGCACAAAAATATTTTCAGACTAATACAGTTCTAATTTTCCATCTTGCACCCATGGTTACATAATAAATGCACTTGCACTGATCTGAGTGCCCATGGCACATTGTTGCATAACAATCAGAGACAAATAGTGGTGGAAAAGGTATTCAAACTATTTACTTAATGCTGAGTATACACCACAAGATTATCGGGCTGATTTTGGCCAGATTTTCCCCCTCTGACAATTCTAGGTTTGTCCCGATTATCTTGATGGTTCTACAGATCATATCATATCAGATCACCAAACCTGCTCAGAAGAACGTCGGAGTCACCCCGATCGTGAAATGATCCTGATGTGTGGGGGTAACCCTGAAGAATAACCCAAAAATCTGGAGATTATCACGTGAACTGAAACAATACCCAATCAGAAAGCAAGCTGAGAGAAGACGGAAGCATAACAAACACAGTCATGGCGCATACATTGATTTGGACAGCAGAGGTGGTGGATCAGCTTGTCGATTTGTGGCAACAGCACAAACGTTTACACAACATATTGTGTAAAACCCATAAACGATATGATCATCTTGTCGCTTTGTGGCAACAGCACAAATATTTATATAATGTGTCATGTAAACCCTACCATGGACTGAACAATGAGAAGAGATGGTAATGCTTATTATGAAGTCTCAAGAGATTTTGCATGTTCACAGTCGAGACTGGTTGAAAATCTGTTTGTGTGTGGTGTGCTGTCTTTGTCACATCGTGGCACACCACACACTATAGGAGCAAAATAGTTTTTTTGTCCTCAGTGTGTACCCAGCATAAGTAAAAATAGTCTACTACAACACTGTGAAAATGTTCCACTACAAATAAAAGCCCTGCATTCAAAACAAGTCAGTTTAAACTTGTCACATCCTCGGCTGGGGCTCCTCCTACTGGCGTGCAGATGTTCCTGTGGTCTGCGTCTCTGGCTTGCATCTCTGGATTTCTGAAGCCTCTATCCTAAGCTCATCACCCTAATTGGGCGGCACACCTGGGACACATCACTCATTTAGAATAGTATTTAATTTTCTGTTTGTCAGGGTGAGGGTGATTATCCTTTGTGGAATGTGTGTTGTTTTGGATTGTTACGTATACTACTTAACATTTCAGGAAACTATTAAGAGTGATGTGCTTCTGAAGTTCTAAATCTGAGGCCACGACTCTCAGTACCTCTGGGTCTTGTTCGCGAGTGAGGGGACAATGGAACGTGAGATTGGCCGGAGAATCGGAGCAGTAGGGGCGGTGTTGCATTCGCTTTACTGCACCATTGCGATAAAAAGAGAGCTGAGCAAGAAGGCAAAGCTCTCGATCTAGCGGTCAATCTTTGTTCCTACCCTCACCTATGGTCATGAAGGCTGTATAATGACCGAAAGAACGGGATCACGTGTACAAGCGGTCAAAATGGGATTAATCTGGAAGGTGGCTGGCGTCTCTCTTAGGGATAGGGTGAGAAGCTCAGTCGAAGACCCAGGACTAGATGGAGAGTATTTCTCCATACTGGCCTGGGAATGCCTCGGGATCCCCTAGTCAGACCTGGTTAATGTGGCCAGGGATAGGGAAGTCTGGGGTCTCCTCCTAGAGCTGCTGCCCCCACAACCCAACCTCGGATAAGCGGTTGAAGATGAGATAAGGGATGAGTGCTTCTGAAGAAGTGTCTGTGAGCAACTTCCTTTTGTCATTCTTGTTTCCCAGTAAGACTGGTAGTGTTTATTTTGGCCTGCTCAGTTGGCCTGCTAGTATTTTCTAGCCTTATGTGGCTTATTGTTTGCTCTGCTGATTTCACATCTTCCCATTAAAAGAAAGAGATGTGATCTTCTGCGTCTGGCTCCACTTTCTCCTCACACATCTTATCACAAAAATGCAGGATTTAGCTTCTTAACAAAGGTAAAAGTACGCTACTTTCACTGTCAGTGTACTGTTCTAATGCAACAATGTTAACCATGTTTTCTTACGTTTCCACTCTTTTTTTTATATTTATAGAGAACTGCAGGACGATGTTCACCTCTGGAACACTCACAGAATTCGCCCAAGCAGAAATGCCATGCCTCCAGGTGGACATCCAGTGATGGTGTACACCCTACCTCAACCCTTAGGTGCTAACGAGTACCTTAAAAAGGTATCCCAACAAAAGATACAGGCTTTCAGGGATGAATGCCTTCAGAGAGGACCATATCCCAGAAAACAGTCTTCATCCAACAACATCTCCAGAGGACGCTATTGAGGTTTACATGTTGTTACATGCTTACATATGTGACCAGAGTGTATAAGTTGTTCTATTGGATCAAATAACAGAATGTTAGCTGTAAGCATCCACCCATAGTCAAAGTCTCAGTATGTAATACAGAAAAGTGCAACAATGTTTTTCTTCCCTGTGTGATTACTGTGTTTGAACTGTGTTAAACTATTACACAGTATGAGTTCCTAACTTTTGGTGTCTTTTTCAACAGGTTTTTTCAATTGCAGCCAAACAATTATATGTATCAAAATTGGAGTGAATGTATGGTGTTAAAATATGTTGTCTAAAATGTGTTGCTATCTAGTTTTTGAGAACAATCACAAAAGAAAGATGTAGCCAATCAAAATGTTTAACGTTACCCTTGAATCCTTTGATTACAGACCTGACCTTGGTCGCCTCTGAAAGGTAACTCTGAGTTCACTATCAAATTGACAACTAGTCTTAGTGATACTGAATCAAATTCACAGTGGCACAAATGTGGTAAAGTTTTTTTTTACATGTTACAAAATGAGCAACTGCTATTGCAATTGTATGGGTATATATTCAAATGTAAAGGCTAGTGTCAGGATCCAGCCCTAGTGGGACTGTTATTTTTTGACTTTCTGTTGGTTTCAGTGCTTTTTTCACGGTGGTTTAGTTAGTTTTGTTATTTTCCCTCATGTATCATTTGTATTCTGCTCTGTTGTGTGTTCTGATTCCTTCCCCTTGTGTGGTGTTTGTCTCCCTCGTGTGCCTCTGTGGTGTTATTGCCTGTGCTCCTTGATTTAATCAGTAGATGTCTGTTATTGTGCCCAGGTGTCTGTCATTGTCCTCATTA
>JACXGM010005540.1:22844-35022 GCA_016801145.1 Umbra pygmaea | reverse complement strand
CCATAACAATTTATTTGAACAAAAAAAAAAAATATTTTACAGCTATATGTGCAACATCCAACTTTTTATAACACATATAACACAACAACTTACTTGAATTAAAAAAATAGAAAATATATATTTTTACAACATAACTTATTTGGTGGATGTGTAACAGTGGGACTCCTTTCCGTCCGTGGTTAAAACAACATTTGTTCTTATGTTCATTCATGTTTATTTGATGCTATTTATAACTAGAAGGAAGAGATTATCGTCTCACGAGCAGCTTTAACCGAGCCTCTATAGCGATCTGTCAAAGTATCAAAGTATATTTTAACTTTTCCCTTTCAGGGAGGGATTTTTGCAATGGCACCAAGGTCATTGGCCAGGGCATTAAGTGCCATCTAGAAAAATACCAAACTCCTTTGCTCTTAAAAGCAGCAATTCAATTCAACGTGAATTGCCTTCACATTTACAACAGGACCTCAAACAAAAATTTTGGTCACTGGAAAAAAGTACTACTACAGTTACTCAGATTATTTAGGCAATATGTTTGACAACATTCAAGTATAATTCATGTATTCCCAGTTAGAAATAACATGGTATACTGCTACATTTGTTTTTACTTCTGTGACCGATACATAAAATGTGAAATAAAAGTTTTAGCTACCGCTTTAAGGTTGCCATCTCAAGCAGTTGCAGTTCAAATCGTAACCAGGCTGGGAAATTAACTAAGCCACTGGCTGGTGGATGCCCTAATTTTACCAGCCAATTCTACGAATACAAAAATGAAAATGCAATTGCCTGTTCTATATTGCTTCAATACATCAAATTCATCATTAATAAGTCTTATTCGGCAAATTACAAATAGGACATGTTGTGAAGACAAGTCTGTGAGACGAATGATTTTTAGATGATTGACAAATTGTTCTAATCAGTGTATTGGATGTCCTACTACTATTTTTATCTGGCTACTTTTAGATGTCCAATAGTAGGTAATTTCACACTTTAGAGGTGTAGCCTAAAACTTTACTGTTGTAACCTATTCCACAATATTTATTTAATCCGCAGTTAATTTTACATTTGTAAATTTGTTTTATAATAATCTGTTTGTAAAACATCTGGGAAAATAATCCAAACATTGTTTTAATTAGCTCCCATCAAAATTGCAAGCTGATGCTTCTTCAGCAATGATACCAACATGATAAACAATAAGAAAACATATTATGGCGAAGTAAGATCGGCTACTTGACTCAGTTGTTAATCAACTAAGTTTGCAATTGAGAACTTCGACATCGTACCGTTACATTTGTGTGTGTGTGCGTGTTTAAGATTCTCTGGTCAAACGAAAAAGCCGCCTATCATAATCCAATCATGAAGTCAGACTCAACGAACACCACCACCCGTGTTTTCACCAACGAGCTCTTAACATTAACATTCTACGCGTGAAATGGTTACTTGTTTTACTTTTTTCGATCACGAACAATAAGATTATATAGCCTAATCGTATCATATTCGCATTAAATCCCTCACATCGGTAATACATGATTTGCCCTATATTTTCTACATTCATTTATAGCCTACTGTGGATTATAATACTGGGGAAATAACTCGTTTTTTTCGCGTGTGCTAATTTCCAACCCTGACTCGTAACAACATTCATGCATGTAAATTAACTTTATAAACATGGTATTAAAAGTATCGCTTTAAAGAAATATTCTCTTGCGTAATGCTTCTGTATCTTTCGGACACACGCTCATTCTATTTCGGTCATTGTTGTCGCGCAGTTGAATAAAATATGTGATTGTTTTGTCCAACTATTAAACATCAGTAACACTTTGAATATCACAATGGTATATTATGTATATGAAATAAATCACAACCTTTATATGTGCATAGCTTTAGATTAATTTTGTAGTAGTCTACAATGAAGTATTAACAGCGAATGAGCACTTGCAGCAGTGTGAACACAGAGGTGTGTCTGTGTCATGTGACCACCGTGCAGCAAAACGTGTTTGAGAACAAACAAAATTACAATTAATTTTAATTGTCCATTCGGACAAGTGATTCTACGAGCTCCTTGTCTGACCACTTTTTTTACTTGTCCCGGACAAGCGGACAAGCCTTAATGTCGAGCCCTGCAGCCTCATATCCCCTACTTTTCACTCCGGCAGCTCTTGACCCCCACCCCTTCCCTCCCCCTTTTTATTACAGATCTGCATGATTCACGTAGGTCACATTTTCAGGTCGGAAAATCCGGAATTCCGGATAATCCGGAAAAATCACATCCCTGATATATTTTACACCACTGATAAGGGAAAAGTCACTTTTCACGGTGACTATGGCTAGCTTCTACAAGGCTAACATTGTCAAACAACTGTTTTCAATTGCATTGCTAAAGTTGGAATACCTTACCTGTCCAGCAGAAAACAGGAAACTTCTGCATGGCTTAGAATTTTTTTTTCCCTCAATAGAGCCCTCCAATTGTCCAAAATTCCACTTCTAATAAAGGAGTGCTTCTGCTATTACCTAATAGTTAGAAACGTACTGCTTCTTCTTTTTCGGCTACTTCTCTTTCAAGGTTGTGACGAAACGTGCTCTGTAGTGCTGTTTGTTCGCTGAGGGCTACAGTAGAAACATGACGAAAAATACAGCGACCTCCATAGAAGGGGGTGCCCGCGGTTATGTAGATATAAATGGCTCATTCTAAGGTAATAAAAACATAATGGTTCATTATGTGAGGCCTTTACACACCACTGAAAACATAGTTATGGATCTTATATTGCATTTCTGTCAATAGATCCTCAGAACTATTACACATGGAACCTTTAATTGTACTTCAGCGTTACCTATGGTAATTGTCTCATTTGTAGTTTGATTTGGCTACTTTTCTAGGTCTTGTCTCAAGTACTCAAAAACAAACAATTATAGTTTTTCTGGTTGGATGCCAACTAGCCTATTTGATATTTGACATTAGGTTGATATTTATCCAGACACTAGTTGGTGGTTATGGATGAACAAATATTTAATGTGTTTGTTGATTTGGATATGTTGGCTACATCATCTAGTATGTACCTCACAGCTGTACCCTCCCAGGTAGTCTGTGCAGGTGGCACCATTCTGGCAAGGATTGGGGGAGCACTCGTCAACCTGCTCTTGGCAGTAGCTGCCCATGTAGCCTGCCTGGCATCGGCAGTAGTGGGTGTTCCCGGCATCCAGACACTGGCCTGAGTTACGGCACAGGTGAGCCACATCCACACCTTCAGACCAGAGACCAGAGGGACAGGTGGAGATATTAGCTACAGACAAACATAGACATGTACATACACAGTATACAAAACAAACAAACAAATCTGTTTTACTTCTTTGCTTTTTTGACATATTAGTTTTTTCTAATAGTGCAGTGTGCTGGACTCAAACGTTTAAAACAGTGGGTAGTGCCTAGTCTTTACCTTGCTGTTTTGCAGCCACTTCGCAGGAGACAGTTGGGACATCGCAGTAGACACCAGTCCATCCTGGCAGGCACTGGCAGGTGTATGAGGAGCCCTGCTGCCAACATGAGCCTCCATTCTTACAGGGAGATGAGTCACACCACCTCACCAGGTTCTACAGAAAGAGAAAACACAGTAAAACACAAATCCACCCATTTCAAACACATTCAGGGACAGTTGCTATGAAGTCACAGTGGTTTAAATGATATTGATTCGAATATATTAATGAATAATATAATACCTGGCAGTTGACTCCAGTGTAGCCCTGAGTACAAGTACACTTGTAGGTGCCGTAACTGTCCAAACACGTACCACCATTGAGGCAAGGCTTTGAATCACACTCGTTTATGTCATGCTGGCAGTAGCTGCCTGTGAACCCTGGCAGACACAGACAAGTGAAGGTATTGATGCCATCCACACAGGTTCCACCGTTGAAGCAGGAGCTAGAGAAAATTACATAATATAAAACTTAATAATACAAACATAATACCACAGATCAAGAAGTTAAGATAAAGTGATGTTAATAGAAAACATTACATTTTTAGATAAAGTCTCTGACTTTTGCAATTTGCAAAATCTGTTTTTAAACCTCCCACTTAGAGCTGGATGTGTTATAGATTGTTTATATGTGGATAATGTTTCATCAGAATTAGTATCAAACTACAGTTAGCTAGAGCATTCCATGTTTGAAAGCAACTTATTATTTTATTATTTAATATTATTACTTATTAAATATACAACACTTGCCGCATATTTATCTTTGAATCACAATTCTGACGTTATTGTCCCAATACGTATTAAGAGCACTGTACAGTACAGTATATAACTTTGGTGACAAAAATCACAGACTGCATTTTTATGCATTAAGATGTTGTCTCTTCAATTTATGTCAAAATTATGTTTTTAAAAGCATGTGAAAAGAGAATTTTATATTCAGTCAGTATAGTGTGTGAACCTGTGTACCTCTCTGTGCAATCAGGGGTGTTGTGCTCGCAGTTGATCCCACTGAAGCCAGGTGGACATGTGCAGGTGTAAGAGTTGACACAGTCGGTGCAGTTGGCCCCGTTTTTACACGGGTTGCTTTCACACTCATTGATGTCCTGTTCGCACCTGCCACCACGAAAACCTTGCAGACAGGCGCACATGAAGCTGTCTGTCCCATCTCTGCACAAACCTCCATTACTGCAGGGGTCTACGAGAAATAGAGAAATATAAACATCAGGAAAATTATACAGCTATTCAATTTACAGGACCGGGCTAGAAGATTAGATTGCTTTCTTACTGGGCTTGCAGTCATCAATATCGGTCTCACACTTCTGGCCAGTGTATCCTGGGCGGCAGCTGCACCGGTAGCTTCCCACCACGTTTTGGCAAGTGGCTGCATTGTGGCACGGACTCTTCACACACTCATTGATGTCTATTTCACATGTTTGACCTGAGATAAGAGAGAAAGGGGGAGAGGGCAGAACAGCATTTGAATGGATAAATAGATGCCAATGGGTCGTTTTAACCCTGATGTCCGGGCTAAATTTCTAATCTTAATAGGCTTATTCATCAACTCTCCTCCACCTATAAAACAAGCATAAATTCTGAATATATGTATCTACCGCCACAGCTGTTATTGTGTACTTTGGTTCAAATTACATTAAAGTTCAGCAGTTGGAAAAAATCTGAGAAAATCTTAAAACAGTGTGTGATTTTCAGCCCACTTCCTTCACCATCTTTTAGTGATATGAACTTTAGTCACATCCGCCAGCTTGCACACTAGGCTCAAGGGATACTGTTGCTCTTTGGGAATTCTGTTTCTGGACATTTTTTAAACTTTCTTTGGTTGACCAAACCTATTCCTCAGGGATTACTGACCCACCAACAGGTATGGCTGCTGTATCCTTTCCTCAGATATGTCACTTACTCTAGCCTCCCACAGAAGATTTGATGCATAATGTTTAATGCTTTGCAACTTCGGAGACCTACTCAGGATTGGTCACTTCTGTATAAGTACAGGTGCTCACAAAGCGTAGCATTTCATATTCCTTGTTAATCTAAAAGACTGAGTCAGATTTCCACAAAATGTATTCATGATGTAGATGTAAGAAATCTGATTAGAGTTTCAACACAATATCCTGTTTTGCATATGAAACTGTTAGTTGGTCACCGATTTGTATTGAAAACCCAAATGTTTTTAAAAGCTGTAAGGGACTTGGGTTTTTACATTTAAATATATGTAGTATATTGCCTAACATGGATTTTATTAAGATTTTAGTTTCTCAGGCCAGTCCTGACTTCCTTGTTTAATCTGAGTTGTGGTTATCAAAGAAAACGGTGGTTTCTGATATTACTTTATTTGTAATGCTGACCCCATTCAGTTGACTAGTTGATTGTTTGGTCAATATGCTCTTGGTCAGCTAAGATTCTTTTAGTCGAGCAGCCATATAGATGTGTGAGATCTTATTCCCGTCTGCGTCTAGGCCTGTCACGCATTACAATTTTGCTGAACAATAAATTGTCTCCGAAATTATTGCGATAAATGATAATATATATATAATATGTTTATTCAGACTCATGGTCCATCCATACAAATAAAGAATAAAATACAATAATACAAATACAAATAGTTACAAATGACTCGTTTTTAAAAGACACTCATACCAGTGTTCCCAAAACTGAGACATGCAGTGTGTGGCACTGTACCAAACATTCACCCAACCACAACAACTTGATTTACAGAATCATTTAGTCGACAAATGAACCTGAACATCGCTTTTCGCAGGACAGACTGCAGTGTGTCCACTCTGGTGCTCACAAACAACTCACTTGCACAAGTTGATCTGGGCTTTTTTAGTAACATCTTCAAAGCGTCATTGAATGCTACTTGCAATTTCTGAAGGCTAGCTTTTTTATAATTCAGCCACAGATGTGCAGTTTACAAAGGCGAACAGTATGCTTTAAATAGGGTCAACATGACTCCATAATATTGTTGTTTGGAGACTATTTTCATCTAATATAATGATAATGGCATAATAATGCTGGTACACAATTTAAAAGATCAATAAACTTTTATTTCTAAAGAATATTTAACACTGGAACTGAAAAACATTTTAAATATCCACAATAAATTAACAAAACAACCAAAAACAATAAATAAAGTGGACTCTCAGTCTATGTCAAGGGTGGGCAAACTATGGCCCGTGGGCCAAATGCGGCCCGCATTTAAACCCTCCACAGTCTCCCTACGCTCTTGAGCGTCAAGCGCGATTGTATCGCGATTATCTTGAACATGCTAGCAACTAAACCTTGGTTCACAGCTGGAGCTATCGCTCCTCAAAGTCGGGCATGTTTTTTTGACTTTCGCCTTTTTTACTAAACACATTACAGACATTAAGTAGGAAGTGAAAATGACAAAATAGCAACTCTGCAATGATGTAGGACATCATCCTGCTCAATACCAACATGGTACCAATATGGTTGGAAAGAGGGGGTTTTGCTGATAAAATAATGCCAATGCAAATAATGAGGAGTGGTTTGTCCATGTGGATTAATGACAGCCGGAGTTATTGCGTCTCAAAGTTTTTCACTGACTATATTTTGGTAAACTATAAACATTACAGACAGAAATCAGGCAGTGAAAACAACGAAATAACATTTCTGCAAGGAGGTAGGACATCACCCTGCACTAAAACAGGTTATTTTATGGGGAGGTTTGGGATAGCTGTTTTTTAATGTATAGGGAAATAGTAAAAATATGTAGGCTACTGTACATACAGTGTTTAATTAACTTAAATATATGTCTTCAAAACTTAGTCATACTGGTTCTCAAGACCGGGGGCATGCCAATTTAGATTTAACAGTGATGTTCATCATGGTTTACAAGTATTTTACAATAATTAACAAAAAATTAAACATACAATTTTGTATTTTTTGGCTCTATATGACTAGGGCCGGATTAACAATTTCCTGTGCCCTGGGCAACAACACTCAAGGGCCCCCCCCACCCCAAAGCAACAATCGCAAAGTTGCTATCATCAAAAGAATATAGCCTATACCTCTATAATTTCAAATCAGGCTTCTGCATGGCTCATTGGAGATGTATGTATGTACAGTAGCCTCAGCATTTGAGCATATAGCCTATACCTCTATAATATAAAATCAGGCTTCTGCATGGCTCAGTGGAAAATTATGTATGCACAGTAGCCTCAGCATAAAGAGCATATAACCTATACTTCTTTACTAACAAATCAGGCTTCTGCATGGCTCAGTGGAGAAGTATGTATGTATGTACAGTAGCCTCAGCATAAAGAGCATATAACCTATACTTCTATACTAACAAATCAGGCTTCTGCATGGCTCAGTGGAGATGCATGTACTGTATGTACAATAGCCTTAGCATAAAGTGCATTCAAGAGACAGAACAAGCATAAATGTTTAATATACTGTAACTTTTTACAATGAATCTTTCACAGAACTTGGTGTAATTATTAAATGTTATTATTAAATGTTTCAATATGTAGTCAATCAATTATATTTTTACTGCAACAGTGAAATAAAGCAGACAGCTAATAACCAGAGATCATTTCTAAAATGCTAAAATGTGAAATTATCGCCAGCCATGAAACAGGCAATCAGGGTGTATGGAGGAAAAGTAAACCACTGGCTGCACTGTTGCATGTAGATCAAAGTCAAGATCATGTTAATTTTTTCACAATCAACTATAGGCTTATCAATATTTTATGTGGATGCACTAATATATTCTTACTATTTTATTTTAACAAATGGGCTTTACATTTGGCCTCCTATCAAGACTGAATTCACTAAATAAACCCACAAACATTTAAATTAGTAGGCCTAATGGCCTATCTTTGCTTCATAAGGTGAGCCTAACAACACTGGCATTCCAGACTATGTGTGCCGCCCTGGGGAACCCATGACATGGTGAAGATTTTAGTTTCTGGGCTGAATACTTTTTTGGAAACTGGAAATTCTTCTGAATAAACATATTTTTGAATCACTCAGATATCTTTATCACAACTGAAGTTACATCATTTTAAAGTTGACATGAGTCAAAAAGTGACAAGGGAGAACTGCATTCAAAGATTCCATTCTGTTTCATTCTAATTCTATTGTGATCGAATTCTCTCGCTTCCAATTAAAGACAGATACAGGGTATCCATTTCTGCTTAAAATATAATCCCTCGTGACATTACGGCAATGATGTTTATATATCTTTATCATAGCCTATTTTCGTAACAGTTAAAACTGATAAGGACTTCGCAGCATGGGCTGAAACCTCTTCTAAAAATGGGACTGTATTTTGCTTTAGCGTAAATGGAAGGAAAATCCTATTGTAAATGTTTAAAATACAACGCTAGATTAATAACTTTTAGCAAGTTATTTTTAAGTTTAATACAAGCTGTCTTCATTGATCAGTTGTTTGGGTCTTTCTGCTGCAGCACTGAAAAGAGCAGAAGACGTAACGCATTCGATTTGACAATGGTTGAACATCTGGCTAGATAACATGTCAAAAAACCAATGAAATTAACTGTTTTTCACAAGTAACCATGGTTATTTTGTACATTACAATGAAGTTATGGGTGTAACCTATACAAAACATAAAAAATATAAATTTTGACAAGGAACACATTTTCAATCTTTTTTTTTTGCCAACAATGAGTGTGCGCAACATCCGACGGGTTCTTGCATAATATTTTGATTGAACGTGTTGCAAAAGTCTGCAAATAATTAGGAAATTGAGGACTGCGTTTACAACGTGATCTAACATACCATAATATTTGGTGTTGGCCAGGGCCCCTTAGATGTCCTGTGCCCCTGGGCAAGTGACCAGTTGCTCTAATGGTTAATCCGGCCGTGTATATGACATTATGCATGAAAATTGTCGCAAAAGTTAATTCTTGTAGCCAAGAGTTAACATGGGGGATTTTTGACTCAATTGTAAAGATTCTGCTCAAACGATGGTGGATGAATCTGGTCATTTTGAGTTTTCGCTGTTATATTGGATGTCCGGTGTCAAGCAAATGTGACGCATGAGTGATGGCTCTTGTCCAATCAACGCTTTCTGTGTGTTCACGTCACAGCTTTGGTATCGGCTCTTCTCGCTTGGAACCTCGACCGAGCAAGTACGAAAAGCTACGCGGTACCAGGTAAATTTGCCCAATGGAAATGCAAAAAAGGCGAATCGAGTAGAGTTGAGTAGAGCTGTTACGTAGCAATGGAAATGCTTTCAAGGCGAGTAGAGTAGAGGCAAGGCAAGTAAAGTTGAGCTTGTTCCAGCAATGGAAAAGGACCAAAATACATTTTCATATGCGCTAGGGGTGAAACGGTACATGTATTCGTATTGAACCTGAATGGTACGGGCGTCACGGTTCGGTGCGTGAATTTACAGAGAGAATACAAAAAATAAATTAAACTTGCATGCAAATTAATTAATGTAATGCGGAACTACCGTTACATACGCAGGGTTGTTTATGGACACCTAATCTGTAGCCCCGCCGTAGCTCTGAAGCTAAGTAGCCAAGCAACACACAATTTAGTGATGGGAAGTTTGATTCTTTTTACTGACTCGTATCTTTGAATCTCATTCATTCAAATGAACGAATCATTTTGATTCGTATCGTTCATTTGCGCATGCACAGATTGAAATGAACGAAAAGAACCAGTATACAGATCCGTACCGTATGTACTGGATCATAGAAATAATAAACCTTCGCAAAAAAGAAGGAAGTAACGAAATTAATTAACCATTTAAGATAATAAACTAATCTCATACCACGTCTGACGTTTTAAATAAAATAAGTGTAGTTGTCAAGTGTGTTGTTCACTTCCATCCCGCAGCCTGAACTTTATATTATTCAAACATTTTTTCATTTGAGGCAGTGCGCATAGGCAAAATGTAACAGCTTACATTATAATTAAGTCATTACAACAAAGACATTCAGTGGCCAAGCAATACGGATACATACGTGTGTAGTAAATACATTATTTTAAATATCCAGCTTCATATGACTTAGAAAAAATAACAATTAACATAAAGCTTAAAATATTTATTTTGTACATAATCCTGTAATAGGATCAACAGATCCATATTTAAGATATGATAAAGGTGCATTTGTCAAATTAGAAATTTGGTTGGACTAGTTATGTCAGTCTACAGTGATGAGCAAGCATGTACAAATCCAATAACTAAATCGTATTGAATAATAGAGTAATGTGCCTGCCCCAAAATGAACAATATGAATGATCCGGGTACTAGTACCGAGCAGTATACTGGATCATAGAAGTAGTGCGCCTGTGCGAAAAAGAACGAAATGAATGACTCATTTACCAGTACCGGGCAATGTACTAGTATGACATACTAGTCAGTGTGCCAACTATTTTCAATGGAAAGTAGCTAAAGCCTGCTCAAAAAGTCTCCAAATGTCGCTAGATGACGTCATACGCTAATTAACATATTTGTGATATCATCACGTCCACTGAAATAAGATTCTGCATAAAACATAAAGAGGAATGAACTGCTGTGCGGACTGGGCTGCCTGTGAGTGCTTTCAGATGGGGTCGGGGCTCATCGCAGCACCCGCTGCTTGCTGAGAAGAGTGAGAACAAGTCTCCAAAAGTAGCCAATAACACCACAAAAAGTCACTTTTAAAAATAAAAGTCGCTAAAGAGGTCTGAAAAGTCGCTAAATCTAGCGACAAAGTTGCTAAGTTGGCAACACCGATACTAGTACCGAGCAGTATACTGAATCATAGAAGTTGTGCGCCTGCGCCAAAAAGAACGAAATGAACAACTCATGTACCAGTAGCTGGCTGTACCGAGCAGTATACTGGATCATAAAATGCGCATGGGCCAAAATGAACGATATGAACGATTCAGATACTAGTACTGAGCAGTATACTGGATCACAGAAGTAATGTGCTTGCGCCAAAATGAACGATATTAACTATTCAGATTCTAGTACCGAGCAGTATACTGGATCATAGAAGTAATGTCCCTGCGCGAAAATGAACGATCCAGTATAAATCGTACGTACCAGTCTTTTAAAAGATTTGTTCAAAAAGAACGAATCGTTCATGAATCGCCCATCACTACCACACATGCAGTTTTTTGTCAGGTCAGCGGTCCAGTCCGGTTAGTGAGTCAGAGATAGCAGCACTAAGGACGAGTAGGGCGAGTGGTGGCAACCCAAATGATTACCATCACAGACAATACATTTGTTGAGAATAATAGTGTTAAAGCTGTTTATAGTAACTGAAACTGTGCTGCCTTATTTATTGACCTGTCAAAGGCCTTTGATACAGTTGACCATTCACTGCAGCTTAACTGCACTATGTAATTTTTTCGAAAACTACAAAAAATACCCAAACTATTTTTAAGACTAGTAAACATTAGGAACTGGCATATTGGATCCAGGGGTTGAAATAATCAACTTAAATAATACAAAATACAGACATATGTAAAATAGCATAATCA
Organism: Umbra pygmaea; assembly: GCA_016801145.1. Taxonomy (NCBI): domain Eukaryota; kingdom Metazoa; phylum Chordata; class Actinopteri; order Esociformes; family Umbridae; genus Umbra; species Umbra pygmaea. The sequence continues at coordinate 23,071 of JACXGM010005540.1, read as the reverse complement.
ACAAGAAGTAATGCGCCTGCGCCAAAAGGAACGATATGAACGACTCATGTACCAGTACGGAGCAGTATACTGGATCATAGAAGTAATGCGCTTGCGCCAAAAAGAACGATATGAACGATTCAGATACTAGTACCGAGCAGTATACTGGATCATAGAAGTAATGCGCTTGCGCCAAAAAGAACGATATGAACGATTCAGATACTAGTACCGAGCAGTATACTGGATCA
>JACXGM010005540.1:0-22744 GCA_016801145.1 Umbra pygmaea | reverse complement strand
TGAACGATTTGAACGATTCAGATACTAGTACCGAGCAGTATAATGGGTCATAGAAGTAATGTGCCTGCGCGAAAATGAACGAAATGAACGATCCAGTATGAATCGTACGTACCGGTCTTTTAAAAGATTTGAATCGCCCATCACTATTAGAAAGGTACTAAAAGATCGTGTGTGCCAGAGCCAGACACGTCAACAGAGGTCCAAGTCCAACCAGAAACATTGGGTACGTTTCATGAGCTTCAAACTAATGTTAATTAAAACCCCTCAGTCTCCCGACGTTCTACCCATGCTTGGTACCGTTGGAAAGAGGAAGATCAGACGAAAAGAATAAGTGGGAGCAGTTAAAACACAGTTAAACACAGTCGGAGCTATGACGCCACAAAGTCGGTCACACAAGACGTTACACGTTAAAAATAGCTGGGATTTCAAAAACGTATAGAAATATTGTAAGAAATGGGTGCAGCATGTTGACTAGTTTGTATGGCCTCCAAACTTTGCACACCGGTCCAGGAGCCCTGGGGGCTTGACAATATGCATTAAAAAGCCTTATTCGTCATGGTTTACATGCTTTCACACAAATAAACGAAATATACATATGTATATCTTTTTTACTTTTTTTGGGATAAATATTTAATAAAACATAAAATTAAATGATCCAGGATGTTGGATTTCATTAATCCATGTTGTAGCCATGGGTCTGCTGAGTCAAAATGAACGAATCGTTCATGAATCGCCCATCACTACTGGCTACATGTGAGAGGCATCGGTACGCAAGAAAAAGTGCAGGTACGCTTAAGAGTAAAATGTAGAGGTGCCGGTACTGCGTACCGGTGAGTACCGCCCCACTTCGAGCACTGATCAAATACCCGGTGTTTGGTTGCGATCCAGCTTATTAAATCAAATCCACTTCAAAATTGCACGACAAGTGTATTTAACTAGCTGGCTAATTAATGTTTTGTGGTAGAACAGACGCGGTAGAGCTGACGTTAATCTAGCAAGCTCATTTAACACTACCCGTTAGTGCAAAAGTAAACAAACAGAAAGACTTATAGTGCAAAACTAATTTAAAACACAAACCAAATCTTACTATTACAGTAGTACAACATATGCTAACCTTGTACCTCTTTGGAGGATGCTAGTTTGTTAAACTATGTGATTTACATTTATCGTTTTTCCAACTACTGTTGCGCACAGTGGAAACTCCAAAATCCGTTTCAAAATAAAAGTCATACTAAATTCAAAACAGTAAATAAGTCAAAATAAGCTTAAAGGTACAATATGTAATATCAATCAAAACAATAACAAAATACATACTTTGCATTAAAAGCAAACATCACTATACATATATTATATATATTTCTTGGTTGTGTACTTACATTATCCTAAATGTTTCCACTAACTTTCAAATCCAGAGAAATTTGTAATATAATTCGAAGACACGGGATGTTTCATTTTGTCGCCCGTAAATGGCTTCATATAACCTGTGACTGCTCTAGTTGTTCTACGTTCCAGGGAGCCGCCAAACATAACGTGAATAAAGTTATAATTTTTTTAACAATATATTACTTTGTCAGTGATCATTTTTTCTGCCGGAGACGCTAGATTGGAAGGTTGTCATTGACGACGATAACAAAACCCATGATCCCACGCAACCTCCCGACGTCATCCAAGTACATCTTTTGCTATTGTTTTGATTGAGAGCCCCCTGGCGGCCAAAAATTACATATTGCACGTTTAAACAGGAAAATATATAAAGCAACAAAATTACTAGGGTATTCAACAGGCCTATCTCGTTTTTAGGACTAAGGTTATTTACAACTATGTTCTAAAATAGCTGTTTCTATAATTGTTTTGTAGACACAATTATTTTAACATCTCAGGTCCATCTAAGCAAGGTAAAAAATACCAGATTTTACCTGATAAAGTCTGATTTTGTTCTTATTCATAATGGAGTCCCACAGGGTTCAATTTTGGGTCTGTTATTGTTTTCTATGTACATAAATTATATCTGTAACAATGTTCTAAAAAGTAAATGCCATTTATATGCTGATGACAGTACTTCATGTGGTACCACCCTCGCTTCTGTGAGATTGATTTGATACAAAATGTCCTTATAGACTTAAGGCCTGTGTTAAATTCTAGTGAAACTAAGTATATGTTGTTTCAGAGCCAAAATTATACAATTGGAACATCTTAACACTATATGGCTCTGTTTTTGTATATCTCCCCTCCTATATATACCGGGGAATTTCATTGGATGATACTCAATCTTAAAAAAAGTACTGAGCTGGTGAGGAGGCTAAAAGTGAGAATGTGCTTTTTTATAGGAATAAATCATGTCTGTCCTCACAGCATAGAAAATAAATTGTACAAGCAACGTTTATGTCAGTGCTTGATTATGGTGATGTACTCTACAGTGAGGAAAAATAAGTATTTGATCCCCTGCTGATTTTGTACATTTGCCCACTGACTAAGAAATGATCAGTCTATAATTATAATGGTAGGTTTATTTGAACAGTGAGAGACAGAACATTAAAATGCAGAAAAACGCATTTAAAAAATATTAGTTATTTGCATTAAAATGAGTAAAATAAGTATTTGATCCCCTCTCAGTCAGCAAGAGTTCTGGCTCCCAGGTGACTCTTATACAGGTAAGGAGCTGAAATTAGAGGAGCACTACCTTAAAGATGAACTGAACTGGAATTTTAAGTAAAGGTGATATAACAGATGTATTTTTCTCTTCTCATTGGTACAATGAATAAAATGGCTATATTTGTTAAAAGGGATAAAATGGTATGTTAAAAGTGTAGTTTTTGTTACATGGGTGGCGCCTTTTTGGATTTCAACAATCTGCTACATCACTGGTACGGTAAGCTACTACGTGGCTAGCACTAGCAGCCATAGCAGGTACAGTAATGAGTCTGAGGCTAACTGACATGACTGAGGAAACAGAAACCAACTGGTCGGGGGGAGTTATACTGTATTGCCCCTGGCTGCAGTAATGAATGGTATAGGGCTAAGGCAGCTGGGGTTAAAATACATTTCCACAGGCTACCTTTGACAAGGAAACCAGTCCTCAAGTCATGGCTAGCTGCCTTAAAACTGGCTAGAGCATTTTTAGCGACAGACAATTTAGAGAGCTGTACTTTTAACCTGACAGGGTCACTGGTGAGGGTTAAGTCCAACAGACTGAAACATGAGGCCATTCCATCATTGTTTGACTTGTCAGGCTACATTTACAGGGGAGACAGATTGACAAACGGAAAGTAACACCACCGTCACTATCTGCCGCAGGGAAAGGGCACTGAAACGCTCACGTCAGGCAGAGGACAGTTATGCTAGCAAGTCTACTAAGCACAGGGCTGGATGTAACGTTATTGTAACATACACAAAATACGTACATATTCACATACACGCCCAAATAAAGTTTAACGTGTAGACTTTATAGCGTTCAACAAAACTGAGACTGACACTGGGCAATAATTGAAATTGAGTCACAAACCAAACTTGATACAGTACCAAACGATCCAACCTAGGGAAAGGGCTCAGCTAAACACGTTGGAAGCACATGTCAAACTCCACTGTCTAGCACTCCAACCATAAACTGTATAAATAAACCATCACCCATGACAACATCACAAATCAATAACAATGCATTTTCTAGCTGCATTCTAAACCACAGCGGGTCTGTAAACAAAATCCAATGTCCCTTTCTACTTACCCTGAATCTAGCTGAAGTTCACCGTCTCAGAGCAAATTGTTGATGCAGAGGGAGTTCAACTCGCAGAAATAGCTACTAGTTACATAGTAAGAGACATCTGTGCAATATCCACCTGTGCAATATCCATCAACACAGACAAAGAAAAAAATCTGCTAACTATGAACTAGCCTAAAGTAAACAGCAAAGCTCATGAATCCTCCGTGCAGGTAACTTAACAAGCGACCCCATTGGATGAATTCATCCAATCACATTTTCCATTCATCTGCCTTGATTTTCTAAAACGCACATGACCTTAATCCGATTTTTCAATTTTCTCGAAATGCACACGATATATACGTAAGCAGTCTCCATTTCCTAAAATGCATAATGTGCTTGGATACAATGAGAGTGCATGACAGTAGGCTACAGCTCTCCAATCTCCCACCACATTTCCCTCTTATAACACCATGAACCACTATTGGTCCTTTAATAATTTACTGTGTACATTAAAATGCACATCATGCAAATACAATCTAATGCATATTTTAGACACAACTATGCCGTTGAACTGACTCAATTTTGTGTGTAATATGCTGCAGCTGTTGCCTATACTGTAGACCTTCTCAGGTCCTACTATACCAGTGACGTCATCGAAATTGGCAGCATTCTATACTAACAAACGCTTCTTCTTCTTCTTCTTCTTTGGGTTAATGGCAGATCGCAACCAACTTAAGGTGCATATACGGCCACCAACTGTACCAGAGTGTGAGGCCGGTCACGGCCCACCCAATTCAGCACCACCCACCTCACCCCACTACCCTATAAATTAAAATACAGCCCACTACCCCCCCACTACCTACCCTCCTCTTTCATCAACTCGTGAACCATCTCCCCCGTGACGTCAATGACACCCATAAACTCCCTAGCAGCACCCACACCACAACATCAATCCTAGCATTCCGGCCCCTAACCTGACTACAAACATTCACCAAACTACACAGAAACACCAAAAACTCAACCCTGCCCACCACCAACAAATCCATACCAACCACACACTCATGTTTACACATCTCAGACCACACCACTCTGTGAATACCCTCTGCTGCCCTCTTCTGAACCACACACCCTCCAAACAGCACTGTTCTCCCCATCACAATTACAACAACTCACCTTGCCCCCTACCCCACACTTGCCATACTCATGCGCACCCCCACACCTACCCTGCCCTCTGCACACAGCCGCCACATGCCCCCCATATGCTGACAATTAAAACACCTCAGTGGCGGCGGCACATATTTCCTCACAAAAAAGCTAAGAAACCCTTACTCCAAACTCCAACAACAGGGACTTACCTTCTCTAACCCCAGTGGCCTACTGCCCATCCGTCTCGTGTCCAACACAACCCCTCCTGAAACAACCGCTTTAAACTCCTCCATAGAAAGATTCACCGGAACACCCGTGATCACCCCTCTTACCTTCGCCGCACTCCCAGGCACCAGACATTTCACCTTACCCCCATTCAACACCTCCAACTTCAACAACTTCTCTCTTTGTGCCACACTACCTACCACAATAAGAACCCTACCACCACTCAAACACCTAGCATCTGTCACTCTCCCAACCTGTTCCCTAATCGCCGCAGTGAGTGACACCGGGTGCATCACCTTACCTGTCGTGGCTAAAACACCAAGTGCCGGCCCTTCACCCTCGCCCGAACTACTCCCACCACCCTCTGTCTTCCGTGCACGCTTCTTCTTCCTCCAAACATATCGTGATTCCTCAAACCCTACTGCCACACCAGCAACACCCACACTCCCATCCGAACTCCCCTCTATGCCGACTTCACCCACGGCACAGCCGTCGCAACCTGCCACCAACACGGTAGTCACATTGTTTTCCCTTTTCAGTGCCAGTCTATCATACTCGATAATTTCTGCCAGCTCCTGCTCCACCTCCGCTGCAGTGGAACCCCACAAGGACGCCATGCCAATCAAGTCCCGGCTCGATGTCTTATCTGACTCACTAATAAACTTATAAATAACACATAAAAAAATATGTTTTGGAAATATGCATTGTATGACTTCGACAATCGACTATTGTGGACTTCACTGGAAAATGGCAAAAAAACAGAGGTATGTACACGGACTGATTTGTTCAATTTCACTCTGTTCAATATAAGAAATCACTGCAAATGGATATGGACTAGTACTGACATTTCGAACATGTTTAGAGCATGTTTTTTAACTTGCCTTGTAAATGCGTAATGGTTGTGTACTCGAGCAAGAGGTAAACACAGTTTTGGCAACACAGATTGTTTGAGTTATTAACACTACTGACAGCACTTCAGATATGCAAAAATCTGGGCCCGTATTTATCAAGCTTCTCAAAGTGCCATTTTAGTCTTAAGTGCTGAGATTTACTCATACTCTCAAACTTAAGTGTAAAAGCAAGTTATCAAATTTCTCAAAGCGAAGAATCACTCTTACTCTCCCAGCTATTTAAGACCGCTCGAGAGGTCTCTCAAGTGGTTAAGAGTTGCCAGTAGGGGCTTGTGATGGCGTAGACAGAGACGTGCGCAAATCTTTTAGGAGAGGAAGAATGTTTTTTTTAATTGTTTGACGCCGCCTAATTAATTAAAAACGGTATTGTTTGGACAGAGCAGGCATCATCTTCGTCAGCGACTGAGTGAGGAACATCATTTCACCAGTGACATTTATGCAGCAATTCATTCTCAGATTCATTGAAGGTGGTGATTATGCTTTGTTTGTAACGCAATGCTGATGTTTTGGCCCATCACAACAATCAATAAGCCGAATTGTAATGGAAACAATTATTGCACTTACAGCTCAACACATTGTCACGCGTTTCATTGACTTCCCAACAACACCCCACATAATCCAACAGAAGCAAACGCAATTCATGCAAATAGCCGGCTTCCCAAAAGTAGTAGGCGCAATGGATGGCACTTATATAAAGATCATTGCTCCCAGCATCAACAAGAATGTTTATATGAATAAGAAGAGGTACCACAGCATCAACGCATAAGTTGAGTTTGATGCAGACTACAACATTTTGGATGTGGTACCCAAATGGCCTGGGTCTACCCATGACGCGCAATATTGAATGAAAGTGGCCCGAAGCAGCTGTTTGAAAGGCACTTTCTGCTGACAGAGGATAACCGTTCGTGGCTGCTCACCCCTTTCCATATGCCGCTGACAGAAACCCAAATGAACTACAACAGGTAGCCTTTTTGTAAGCTATTTATTCACAATTGTTTCATAGTTTATTAATAGAACACTGGATCCTAATATAGGCAATATATAATATATCCCTTCACAGGGCACATCGTATCACACGAAGTGTGGTGGAGAGGGATAAGCCAGTGGAATTGCAGATTCCATATTCTCCACTCAGAAATTCAACTACAGCAAGCAGTGTTTTTTATTCTCTCCAGTTCAGTTATCTTTTGGAATCCATGATGGCTATGATTACATCATTAACTCTAGGCTATATATAGGCAGGTCAGTTAACAGCACACTCGTTTGAAAAATTTAATTGAGATATAGTGGAAAACGTGTTGGAAATCTTTTTTGATCTTTAATTTACAATGTGTATATCATAATGGATTCTCTTGAAAATTCTTTATTGTCAAATGTTTGTTGAATGTCAACTACTCTTATGAATGTCACTATTTAATGTGAATTTATCTGAGAATATTCTTAAACAAGTACATCTATTCAGGATCTTGCCTATGTCGTCATCCAAAATCCTGTTTGCGGTGTGTCGTGAATCAGCTCTAAGACTGACACTTAAGATTTAGTCCTACATTTCACTAAAAGTAGGACTGAGATGTTTGATAACTGACTTTTAAGCGCAGGTTTGAGCCAAGAATTTTCTTACTCTTAAGTCAAGTCTTAGCAGTGTTCTTAAGAGTAATTCTAAGAAGCTTGATAAATACGGGCCCAGAGCTACATTTTGAAATCACCCGGAATTCTCCTTTAAGCCAGTACATGTCCAGGCCCATCTGAGGTTTGCTAGAGAGCATTTGGATGATCCAGAAGAGGATTGGGAGAATGTCATATGGTCAGATGAAACCAAAATATAACTATTTGGGAAATACTCAACTCGTCGTGTTTGAAGGAGGAAGAATGCTGAGTTGCATCCAAAGATCACCGTACCTACTGTGAAGCATGGGGTTGGAAACATTATGCTTTGGGCCTGTTTTTCTGCAAAGAGACTAGGACGACTGATCCGTGTAAAGGAAAGAATGAATGGGGCCATGTATCGTGAGATTTTGAGTGAAAACCTCCTTCCATCAGCAAGGGCATTGAAGATGAAACGTGGCTGGGTCTTTCAGCATGACAATGATCCCAAACACACTGCCCGGGCAACGAAGAAGTGGCTTCGTAAGAAGCATTTCAAGGTCGAGGAGTGGCCTAGCCAGTCACTGGATCTCAACCCCATAGAAAATTTTGGAGGGAGTTGAAAGTCTGTGTTGCCCAGCGACAGCCCCAAAACATTATTGCTCTACAGGAGATCTGCATGGAGGAATGGGCCAAAATACCAGCAACATTGTGTAAAAACCTTGTGAAGACTTTTGACCTCTCATTGCCAACAAAGGGTATATAACAAAGTATTGAGATTAACTTTTGTTATTGACCAAATACATATTTTCCACCATAATTTACCAATAAATTCATAAAATATCCTACAATGTTATTTTCTGGATTTTTTTTTCTAATTTTGTCTCTCGTAGTTGAAGTGTACATATGATGAAAATGACAGGCCTCTCATCTTTTTAAGTGGGAGAACTTGCACAATTGACTAAATACTTTTTTGCCCCACTGTATTTATTGTTAACTCTGTTTCTTTTAAAGCCTGTTTTTATTGTTTTTTGATGTAAATTCAATTGATTTTATACTTTTATTCTGTTTTAGTTCCTTGGCTTTTGTTTTTATACTATTTTATTTTGATGTAATAACAACAAAATAAAAGAGAGAGACTCTGGTCTCAGTTTGTCTTCCCTGGATAAATGAAGGTTAATAATATGTAATCAAGAACTGAAGTTGAGTAAGAGTATCAGATAATTGACTAAAATGTGTTATGTGGTGATGAATGGATGGACAGTGGGTTGAATGGATTGGTGAGTGTACAGTTGGAGGAATGAACAGAAGAGACGGGGGAAGTGAAAATTAGATGATTACCTTGCCATCCCTCTGGACAGATGCAAGAGAAGCTCTGGTAGTCCTCAGACTCCTGACAAACACCTCCGTTTTTACAGGGTTGGAGGATGCATGGTGCCAACAGTGTCTCACAGGTCTCCCCTGGTCGAAACAAAAATGTCTCAAACACATGCCCTTTAGAGCTACAAACAATCGCATACCATACATCTGTCACTACACCTTTTGAATTAAATATATTATGTACTGTGTATTTTGTACACTGCTCAAAAAAATAATAGTGTTGACAACAAAATCACACAAAAATTATCAATGGAAATCAAATTTATCAACCCATGGAGGTCTGGATATGGAGTCACACTCAAAATCTAAGTGCAAAACCACACCACAGGCTGATCCAACTTAGATGTAATGTCCTTAAAACAAGTCTAAATGAGGCTCAGTAGTGTGTGTGGTCTCCACGTGCGCGTATGACCTCCCTACAATGCCTGGGCATGCTCCTTGATGAGGTGGCGGATGGTCTCCTGAGGGATGTCCTCCCAGACCTAGACTAAAGCATCCGCCAACTCCTGGACAGTCTGTGGTGCAATGTGGCGTTGGTGGATGGAGCGAGACATAATGTCCCAGATGTGCTCAATCGGAATCAGGTCTGGGGAACGGGCGGGCCAGTCCATAGCATCATTGCCTTCCTCTTGCAGGAACTGCTGACACACTCCAGCCACATGAGGTCTAGCATTGTCTTGCATTACGAGGAACCCAGGGCCAACCGCACCAGCATATGGTCTCACAAGGGGTCTGAGGATCTCAACTCAGTACCTAATGGCAGTCAGGCTACCTCTGGCGAGCACATGGAGGGCTGTGCGGCCTCTTAAAGAAATGCCACCCCACACCATTACTGACCCACTGCCAAACCGGTCATGCTGGAGGATGTTGCAGGCAGCAGAACGTTCTCCACGGCGTCTCCAGACTCTGTCATGTCTGTCACGTGCTCAGTGTGAACCTGCTTTCATCTGTGAGGAGCACAGGGCGCCAGTGTCGAATTTGCCAATATTGGTATTCGTTTGCAAATGCCAAATGTCCTGCATGGTGTTGGGCTGTAAGCACAACCCCCACCTGTGGACATTGGCCCTCATACCACCCTCATGGAGTCTGTTTATGACCGTTTGAGTGGAGACATGCACATTTGTGGCCTGCTGGAGGTCATTTTGCAGGGCTCTGGCAGTGATCCTCCTGCTCCTCCTTGCACAAAGGCAAAGGTAGCGGTCCTGCTGCTGGGTTGTTGCCCTCCTACGGCCTCCTCCACGTCTCCTGATGTACTGGCCTGTCTCCTGGTAGCGCCTCCATGCTCTGGACCCTACGCTGACAGACACAGCAAACCTTTTTGCCACAGCTCGCATTGATGTGCCATCCTGGATGAGCTGCACTACCTGAGCCACTTGTGTGGGTTGTAGACTCCATCTCATGCTACCACTAGAGTGAAAGCACTGCCAGCATTCAAAATTGACCAAAACATCAGCCAGGAAGCATAGGAACTGAGAAGTGGTCTGTGGTCACCACCACACCTTTACTGGAGGTGTCTTGCTAATTGCCTATAAATTCCACCTGTTGTCTGTTCCATTTGCACAACAGCATGTGAAATTGACTGTCAATCCATGTTGTTTCCTGAGTGGACAGTGTGATTTCACAGTGTGATTGACTTTGAGTTACATTGTGTTGTTTAAGTGTTCCCTTTATTTTTTGAGCAGTGTATTTCAATTTCAGTCTCCATTTTGAAGTTAGCCAACTTTGGCGAAACTTTGGGGAAAGTTATGATAAAATTATTTTGTACACTTGGTGTAGTTCTTAGATGACTTAAAGCGAAATTAAAAATGCTACATTGCATGACTTTACCCTTTTCAACTTTTATCAGAAAATCTACATATGAATGTTAAAACCTCTGTTTGCCATCCACTTCCCTAGCTGTGTTCAGAGCAACCACATGCCAGCCAGGAAGTGGCTTCCTGTTTCCTGCTATTGTGTAGGTCAGAGAAAGGAGGAAGTGGCAACAGGCCACAGTTCACAGCAGCTCTCATAGCTTATGTTATTTCTAGACACACACACACACACACACACACACACACACACAATCAGATGATAGATGTTAGGGATTTTCCCCCACAAATGACAGAGTGAAACAAAACATAAGGTATGTTATTAAAATAGTTCTCTTCAAAAACACAGAACGTCAACCCATCTAACACCGTTCTTGGAGAGCTGCCGTCTTTTGAGGCTCGTGCTAAACATAATTTAACACACCAAAACTGAAAGGATAATAGCTGCCTGTTGAGGAACATGGCTGGATAGCCCAGCTATATCTCCTTATTCTGAATAATATTAATAAACAGAATTTTAAAGTTTTGTAGACCCCAGCTATAAGTAAGAGACCTACAAGTGGATCTCAGGAATGGCTTTATTTAGGCCTATGTCTTCTAAACTATCTTTAAGATCTTCTTAAAATGATTTCTGAATAGAGTCATATGCAAAAGTTTAGGCACCCCTGACAGTTTCCATGATTTTCATTTATAAATAATTGGGTGTTTGGATAAGCAATTTCAATTTGATCTATCAAATAACTGAAGGACACAGTAATATTTCGGTACTGAAATGAGGTTCAACAGAAAATGTGGATTAACAGAAAATGTGCAAAATGCATCAAAATGAATTTAGACAGGTGCATAAGTTTGGGCACCCCAACAAAAATATCACATCAATATATAGTTGAGATTCTGGATGAAGGTATTTTGGACCATTCCTCTTTCCAAAACATCTCCAGTTCAGTTAGGTTTGATAGTTGCTGAGCATGGACAGCCCGCTTCAAATCACCCCACAGATTTTCAATGATATTCAGGTCTGGGGACTGGGGTGGCCATTTCAAAACATTGTACTTGTTCCTCTGCATAAATGCCAGAGTAGATTTTGAGCAGTGTTTTGGGTCGTTGTCTTGTTGAAATATCCAGCCCCGGCGTAACTTCTGCTGATATTGAGTGTGAACAGCATGATGGAACCTCCACCACATTTTACTGTGGGTAGCAAGTGTTTGTCTTGGAACGCTGTGTTCTTTTGGCGCCATGCATAATGCCCCTTATTATGACCAAATAACTCCATCTTTATTTCATCAATCCACAGCACCTTCTTCCAAAATCATGCTGGCTTGTCCAAATGTGCTTTTGCATACCTCAAGCGACTCTGTTTGTGGAATGTGTGCAGAAAAGGCTTCTTCCGCATCACTCTCCTGTATAGCTTCTCCTTGTGCAAAGTGTGCTGAATTGTTGAACAATGCACAGTGACATCATCTGTAGCAAGATGTTGTAGGTCTTTGGAGGTGGTCTCTGGGCTGTTTTTCACAATCCTTTGCATTTGGCTCTCCAATATTTTACTTGGCCTGTCACTTCTGGCCTGTGGTATACCATTTCCTCACAGTGGACACTGACAGCTTAAATCTCTGCAATAGCTTTTTGTAGCCTTCCCCTAAACCATCATTTTGAACAATCTTTTTTTGTTAATCCAATGAACCTCCTTTCACTACTGAAATATGATATCCTTGATATCCTTGAAATATGATATCCTTTACTTATTTGAAAGATCAAAATGTAATTGCTGATCCAAACACCCAATTATTTATAAATGAAAATCATGGAAATGGTCAGGGGTGCCTACACTTTTGCATATGACTGTAGATGTTCTTTTCCCCTATATGGCTCAGGAAAACGCAGTGTCATACCAGTATAAGGCAGCAAGCAGTTGCACTTGTAGCCAGCCACGTCATCGATGCAGGATCCCTGGTTTAGGCAAGGGTTGGAGGCACACTCGTTGATGTTAGTTTGACAGTTAGGTCCTAGATCATGTCCAGGGATTAGAGAAAGATAAAAGCATTAGACTCACACATATTAGGATGATATCCACCAGACACTCACATAGTTAAGACAGCAAGAGAGAGTGATGGAGCTGATTGAGGGCGATAGAAGACAAGGGAAGAATGAAATCAAACTGACCACTGAAGCCAGCACGGCAGCTACACACGTATCCACTGGTCATGTCCTTGCAGGTGCCACCATTCATACATGGGTTGGATTCACACTCGTTGTTGTTGATGTCACAGTTCGGTCCACTCCAGCCAGAATCACAGAAACACTTATAGCTGAAATAAATAATGTTTTTATCTAAAGGTTTTCTGTATGTTCTTTGATAATGAAACACTTTGATATGAAACCAACATGTGTTCATGCACACACTTACCCGTTAACCAGGTCTAGGCAGCGGCCATATATGCAGGGGTTGCTGCCACACTCGTCCACCTGCGACAGACAGGTGGCATCATTGTATCCCTCTGGACACAGGCAGGTGAAGCTGTTGACACCATCGATGCAGGTGCCACCATTATGGCACGGGTTGATGGCACACTCATCGATATTGATGTTACACATGGCCCCTGGAAATCAACAATGTGAGTATTCCCTTATACTCTATGTGGCCATTGTTTAATGTAAGCACAGCTGGACAATTTTATCTCTCTCCCCCTTTCATCTATTATGCATGGATTGATGGCAGGGAGGACAAAATACAGGGCTATTACTTCAGGATAGGGTGAGGCTGCCTGGTTAGCCTCGGGATATAAGTACTGTGGCCTTGCCCTCTTAGTGCCCACTGAATAATGAGAGCTGCTCTGACGAGGACAGAGGAAATGTTTAGCTGTATTGTGTGACAATGGAACACACGAATGCACTTTTTCCATTGAACACATCTACAGCACAATGTACTGTGTTTCCTCAACCGATCGGGAATGGTTTGCAATTTTCAAGTATTTGTGAATGACAGCGATAGAGAGAATTTGCACTATATACTATACCACACATTAGAGAGAGGAAAACAATTGTATGCCTCAACAATTTAAAGAAAATACATTGGGGGAAAAAAAAGGAACACAAACATCACAGTATAACACTACTTCAAACTGCAGGGATATCTGCCCAGTTAGGAAGCAGATGTGATTGTGAATCAATGTCAGTTGTTTCAGTGCAAATGAAAGTGTCAACAGGTGGACTGGAGAGGCAACAGCAAGACAAACCCCAAAGGGGGATGTTTTTACAGGTGGTGGCGACAGGCACTTGCTCTCTCTCTATCCTTCCTGACTGACTCTAGTTTGTGTTTTGCTAGTGTCCATGTCACTATTGGTAGAATGAGGCACTATCTGCAGCCCTCTTAGGATGCACAGGTAGTCCAGGTCCTCCAGAATGGCACATCCATACGTGCTTTTCCAAGATGGTTTGCAGTGTCTCCCAGTACAGTCTCAAGAGCATGGAGGAGATATAAGGAGACAAGCTGTTACATGAGGAGACATGGATAAGGCCATAAAAGGGCATCATCCCAACAGCAGGAAGAAAAGGAAAAATAGGAGAAGCACTGCCAGAGCCCTACAAAATTACCTCCAGCGGGCCAATGGTGTGCATATTTCTAACCAAAATGTCAGAAAAAGACTCAATTGCATGAGGGCCCCACATCCTCTAGTGGGTCAATGATGGTCTGGGGAAGCCTTAGATGGATCTTCATATGCTAGCCAACGCTACCATGACTGCTGTTAGGTACCCGGATGAAAACCTGAGATCCATTGTCAGACCTTACACTGGTGCCGTGAGCCCTGGGTTTCTCTTGGTGCAGGACAAGGCCTCATGTGTCCAGAGTGTGTAGGCAGTTCTTGGATGAAGGCACTGATGGCCCTCACGTTCCCCAGACCTGAATCCAATTGGGAACCTCTGGGTTCATTATGTATTGGTGCATCCGACGCCACCAAGTAGCGCCAATGAATGTCCAAGAGCTGACTGATGCCCTGATCCAGGTCTGGGAAATCCCCCATGAAACCATCCACCTTTTCATTCAGGGACATGCCTAGACATTGTCAGGAGTGCATACAGTCACATGGGGGCCATATACGCTACTAAGTCACAATATGAGTTGCCGTGATGAAATTCACACAAGTTGGAACAGTCTGTGTTTACCCTATTTTTGCGCATAAAACGAGCACCTGTGATTTAACGCGCACCCTTTGACAATATGTAGATATCTTGTTTTTGGTAAAACATCAATATTGTGCACATCCTCAAAGCATGCATAATTTATATAGAAAAGTGACACCAATCTCACCTTGACCAGACTTGCATTGATTAGCAATCAGCTAGTCATTGTTACAAATGTTAAACACCCAAACCCCACTTCCCAGATTTCCTGTTTGGATTAAACCAGCTATTTCCAAACTTGGGTACGCACATTGACATTAGGGGGTACATGAAGAACATTGTGGTTCAATGTGTATTTCAATATGATGTTTTCTTGTCTGTACTAGAGTTGTCATCGAGCCTGAAAACTTCAACCAGTCCAACCCGAGCCAGCTCAGATGAGGCCCAGGCCCAGGCCCAGTCAGATGTCACAGAATTAAAATAAGAACGTCCTGAAAGAAGTCATAAAAAAACGTTATGCTGTTGCTATAGCTATATTATGCGCATAAACAGTTGCTCCCTTCGGCTCCCTCCACAGATTTTCTATGGGATTAAGGTCTGGAGATTGACTAGGCCACTCCAGGACATTAATGTGCTTCCTCTTGAGCCACTCCTTTGTTGCCTTGGCCATATGTTTTGTGTCATTGTCATGCTGGAATACCTATCCACAACCCATATTCAATGCCCTGGCTGAGGGAAGGAAGTTCTCACCCAAGATTTGACAGTACATGGCCCTGTTCATTGTCCCTTTGATGCAGTGAATTTCTTCTGTCCCCTTAGCAGAAACCCCCACCCCCAAAGCATAATGCTTCCACCTCCATGTTTGATGGTGTGGATGGTGTTCTTGGGGTCATAGGAAGCATTCCTCCTCCTCCAAACACAGCGAGTAGAGTTCATGCTGAAGAGCTCGATTTTGGTCTCAACTGACCACAACACTTTCACCCAGTTCTCCTCTGTATCATTCAGATGTCCATTGGCAAATTTCAGACAGGCCTGTACATGTGCTTTCTTGAGCAGGGGGACCTTCCGGGCACTGCAGGATTTTAGTCCTTCACAGCATAATGTGTTACCAATTGTTTTCTTGGTGAATATAGTTAATTATATAATTTTCTTGGTGTGTAGTTCTGGGCTGATTCCAAACTGTTCTCATAATCATTGCAACTACACGATGTGAGATCTTGCATGGAGCCCCAGACCAAGGGACATTGAAGAAACACAAAATAACTCTAAATCTGTTGTCACTTTATCACCAAGCTCCTTGGCGATGGTCTTGTAGCCCATTCCAGCCTTGTTTAGGTCTACTATCTTGTCCCTGACATTCTTGGAAAGCTCTTTGGTCTTGGCCATGGTGGAGAGTTTGGAATCTGATTTATTGCTTGCTTCTGCGGACATGTGTCCTTTATGCAGGTAACAAGCTGACATCTCAGCTCAATACCTGTATAAGAGGCACCTGGGAGCCAGACATTTTGTTGATTGAGAGGGGATCCAATACTTATTTCACTCATTGCAATGCCAATCAATGAATAACTTCTTTGAAATGCTTTTTTCTGGATTGTTATGTTATTATTCTGTCTCTCAGTGTTAATATAAACCTACGTTTAAAATTAAGGACTGATGTAACAGGAGTCCCAGTGTTCCACATGAAAGGAGTATTGGACTCTTTGTACAAATTGTTTGATTTGGGTGTTTGTGTTTATACCAGGGTATGCACTGCAGATATGTTCCAATGTGTATATGGGGTTGCATATGGGGGATCTGTATTGAGTATGGAGTGTGGCACCATCCCTTGTTCACCTTAGCTCTAGGCAGGTATAATAGTTAATTACGTGGTTCATTAGGTTATATTACATGCAGCCGGTATTCCTTACACTCTCTATTTCAGACCGGGTGAACAAGAGATGGCGCGGTTCATTGTTATTCTGTTGGTTGGACACAAGTTTGTTTAAGAAGATACCGGGAGCTTTTATACATGCAGGATTGTGATAAGTGAGTCGTGTATGGTTGAAGGTTTATAATATCCGTTATATGAATATATATGTTTATTGTTTTCAGCGTCCGAGCCGCTGTATTAAGAGCTCGAAGTTATACCATATATATAGAAATCGGATTGTACCTCGCTGACGCTGTACCCTGCAGTCCTATTAGTCCCCGGATCTATCTAAATAAACACACAATGGTCATCTGTCATCTGCTGCCTGTCTCTCTTCCCAACACTCAACCAAACCGTGACAACTGATAATTTCTTTGTCAGTGGGAAATGTACAAAATCAGCAGGGGATCACAATTTTTTTCCCTCACTGTATGCTTCTCTAGTCGTCTTTTAATAAAGCTGTTAAGTTTTTTATCATTTGAAAAACCAAGAACCAAGTCCTGAAACTGGGCTTCATCCATTGTTTTCAAGTAGAAACATAGACAATTAAAGGCATGAGTCCTATTTCAGAAGGTCAATAGCAGGACCCCATCTTCTTTCAAAGACTGGGGTTTTTAAATGCAGTTGTGCTGTCAACCGTTCCATTAAATAAACTTGTCTCACCTTTTGTATTCATTGTGTAACGGTGGGTGGCTTAGGTTTTAACCAACAGATTGCTATAATTTTCCTTGCCGTCATTAAAAGTAGATGGAGAAGAAATGCTTGGTCCTGGAAAAGATTGTCTGGAAAGACATCCAGTAAAAATGTTTGGGAGTCGAAGATGATGTTCACCTTTAGTAGATTTTCCAAAATGCCCCTAATGTCCTTACAAAAGTTATGTATGACAGAACAATCTCAAAAAATGTGAGCCTGACCACCGACCAAACCACATTTTCTCCAGCATCTTTCACTCACAGTACTCTTGGTGAGGCAAGCCTTTAAACGGGGTCCAGAAAAATCTGATTTTTGTCTTCCAATCAAACTCCCTCCAAACCTGAC
The DNA here is from genome assembly GCA_016801145.1 of Umbra pygmaea. NCBI lineage: Eukaryota > Metazoa > Chordata > Actinopteri > Esociformes > Umbridae > Umbra > Umbra pygmaea. The sequence continues at coordinate 4,927 of JACXGM010005540.1, read as the reverse complement.
TGCCCACACCCTTATGACAGCCAGAGCAAATGTCACCCCAAACGTTGTCATCCAAGGCAACATTCAGCTCCATCTCCCATTGTTGTTTTATATGTAGTGTATCATCTGACATGTCAGCCAACGATTTTTTGTACATCAAGGATATTTGTTTTTTCATTACACCACCATTTTCAATCAACTTAATAAAAAGCTTCTCTATATTTGTAGGTTCTCTTCTGATCAGTTCCCAATCATTATGTTTTGTTACATCACTCCTTATCTGAAAATACTTATATAAATCTCTTGGGGGTAACTTCAATTTTGCTTTCAATTGGGCAAATGTTTTTAATACATTTCCATCTTACAATTGATCCACTGTGAGGAGACCCCTCTCAGCCCATCCCCGAAAGCCACTGCTGTCTGATAAAGATGGAAGGAACTCAATATTTTATTAATAGTTATAGCACGAGATAAAGCAGTCTTTCCCTTCAACTGCTTTTGGACCTTATTCCACATCTTTAATGTGTGTATGACCCATATATTTGCAATTTTTAGTTTTTTCTGAAACTGCAGGTTGAGAAATGGGAGTTGAGAGAGAGAGACCCCCGGCACAGAATACTCTTCCATAGAGACCCACTGTGACTCTGGATCACGAATGATCCATGCCACCACAGCTTTTATTTGGGCAGCCCAATAGTACAATTTGAGGTTTGGTAGATTTAAGCCCCCTCTTTCCTTAGCAGACATTAAGATTTTAAGACGCACTCTTGGTTTTTTGTTCTGCCAAATACATTTTGACATTAATTTATCTAGTAATTTGAAAGTAGATTGTGGTATAACAGCACGGAGGCTTTGAAACAAATCAATAATCTTGGAAGAATATTCATTCTTATACATTCAATTCTACCCATAAGAGAAAGCGGTAGTACATCCCATCTGTTTAAATCAATTCTGATTTCCTTTAACAATTTATCATAGTTAGATGAAAACAACTGCGTAGTCTTGGGGGTACGAGTTACTCCAAGATATCTAAACCCCTGCTTGGAGTGTCTAAACGAGACAAGATTATCCAAATGCAATGGCCAAGTCCCAACAATCATCAAGGCCTCGGATTTGTTTGTATTAATTTTATAACCTGATATCGTACTATACTCCTTAAGACTGTGAAGCAAGGCTGGAATGGAAGTGACAGGGTTTCCCAGGAATAATAAACTATCGTCAGCGAAAAGTGACAATTTATGCTGAACATTTGACTCATCTCTTATTCCCTGTATGAGAGGATTGGATCTTATCAGTTCGGCTAACAGTTCTATACTCAAAGCAAATAAAGAGGGTGAGAGAACTTCACCCTGCCTAGTGCCTCGTCCCAGTTGAAAGAAATTTGAGCAGTGCCCATTGACCCTTACACGTGACTTTGGGATTTTATAAAAAGTTTGGACCCACTTTATAAACGTCTCACTAAAGCCCATGTGCCTCAATGTCTGTTGTAGGAAGCCCCAGTCCACCCGATCAAACCATTTCTCAGCATCCAAGCTGAGAAGCATTGATGGGGTATTCCTTCTCTGAGCCACTATTTGGAGGTTTAATGCCCTTCGAACATTATCGGACCCCTGTCTAGGGGCGATAAAGCCCGTCTGATCAGGTTTCACCAGTTTTCTTATAAAGTTTTGTAATCTGTTTGCAATGATGGCAGTCAGAATCTTTAGGTCAACACAGAGGAGGCTGATGGGGCGATAAGATGTACACAGAGTAGGGTCTTTACCATCTTTATGAATGAAACTAATAATCGCTTCAGACCATGATGGAGGGGGATCCCCCTCTGAAAGTGCATAATTATAAACTTTATCCAAAAGAGGTGCAAGCTCATTTTCAAATATTTTATAATATTCACCTGGGAGGCCATCCACTCCTGGGGATTTGTTATTTTTAAGTTTTAAAATGCTGTTTTTATTTCCTCTCTTGTAATTGGGCGTGAATCGAAGCTGCCCCTCTGCTTTATAAGTTAGTAAGTCATTTAATTTCTGCCTGTTTTCTTTCAACATATTAAGTGTGTCATTTTTTGGTAGTGTTTGGTATTCTTTCTGTAATTGTCTAATTTTGCTTTCCAATCCTAATTGTTCGGAAAGCCTCTCTCTTTTTAATCTTGATGATATCGCAATAATTTTTCCTCTCAGGACACATTTGGCTCCCTCCCATAATACTGATGGACTTACGGTCTCATTGTCATTAAATTCAGTATACTCGAATAGCACTTTCCTAATTTGTTTTTGAATCACTTCATTATTTAGAATAGATACATTTGCTCTCCAGTACTTAAAATTATTATTTGGACTCAGCGTTAACATCAAACAGACTGGACCGTGATCTGAAATGGTAATTGCTTCAATATTACACTGGGTCACGCTATAGAAATCTACACCAGTCATCAAAACATATCTAATCTTGAGTGACTACCGTGTACCTTTGAGAAAAAAGTAAAATCTTTTTCTTTGGGATGCAGGCGACGCCAAACATCTATCAAACCCAACTCATCCATTAGTGCACGAAGAGTTATAGACTTCCTGGTCAGCAGGGAGCCTATCTATCGATGCTCTCAGAACACAGTTAAAGTCTCCCCCAACAAGAACAATCCCTTCAGCTTTGTCTGCTATCAATGATGCAGTATTCTTAAAGTAATTAGGGCAGTCCTCATTTGGAGCATATAAGTTTACTAAAGTCAATTTAATGCCCCCTATACATCCAATCACCATCAGAATTCTCCCCTCCTTGTCACTGAACATTTTCTCGTGGCAAAAATACACTGACTTGCTAAAAAGATCACAGACTCCTCTTTTCCTCCCACTTGGATGTGAGGAGCTATATTGCTGGTCTACCCACTCGCTCCTCAGCTTCATGTGTTCCTTATTTGAAAGATGCGTTTCCTGTAGCATTGCTATGGCACAGTTAAGTTTTTTCAAATTATTCAGCACTTTTTTCCTTTTAATTGGACTACCTAAGTCTTTAACATTATAAGTAACACATATTAGATTATCCATCTGTTGTTATGTTGTATATTCAACTACCATAACCCTTTCTTGAATCTCACATAACTCACTGTAAAGAAAATCATCACAAAAAATAACAGTACCGTGGCCCATCAAAAGTCTCAGGACAAAAAAACATTTGTATATGAACACTTAAACAAATTGAACAATGTAGGCTTCCACATTCCCGACTTGATCAAATGTCAATCGTTTGACTAGTTCTCAAACCTGAATGACCCAGTCCCCGATGTATCTTGGACGGAGGCTGGTGACTTGTCCTCCACGGGGAAAAACAACGTGTGCTGTATTGCTGTCACTCCCAGAGCGTTTTGTTTGCGATTTTGCTGTGGATAGGCGGTCCTCCACAGTGGTTCACGCGTCCCGCCCATTCTTCAAATCTCCACTTTTCTTCTCCTAACTATGCTGGTTTAGTCAAATAGATGAACTCGATGAAGGTATAAATTAGTTATCAGTGTTGAAAAAGGCTTTGAAATTGGCGATGGCGAGTGTCGCTGATCCTCCGTTGGCGCTCTTTCCCGCTGTTTTCCACCTGTCTCGGCACAGCTCCATCACCAGTTGCTCCCTCTCGTCTACCCGGACCTTCGCCCCAACTCCTCAAGAGCATCTGACAATGTCGGGTAGGTCTTCACGCCATCCTCCATAAAAACTCTCAGCTGTGCAGGAAAAACACTTTGCCCTAATGCCCTTCATCTTTAGCAGCTTTGTTGCCTCCCGCACCAGCGCTCTTTTCTTCTGTAACTCGGGAGAGAAGTTGTGGTCGAAGTAGATCTGCTTTCCTCCGTACATAACTTTTTTCTGCTCCCAGGCCTGTCTTAGAATGGTTTCTTTCACTGAGAAGTCCAAAAACCTAACAATAAGCGAACGAGGGGCTGTCTCAGGGTTCTTGGGCTTGGCAGTGAACGCTCGGTGTGCCCTTTCAATGACGATGTTAAGTTCAGGAGAAAGTCGAAGAACAGATTTAAGCATGTCATGTACAAAAAGCTTAACATCTCTTCCCTCGCTCCCTTCAGCCACTTTATAAATTCTCAGATTGTTTCGCCTTAGACGATTTTGCATATCTTCACATTGTGCATTCAAATCCATTTCTCGATGCAGTTAATAACAAAGGGCCTGCTCATGGCGTCTAGCCGTGTCCTCATTAGCACTGATACGCCCATCCGCCTCTGTGGTTCTCTTTTGCAGCTCAATAAGTTCTCCTTTCAGTTCAACGAAGGACGTTTCCAGCCGTGATAAAGATAGTTGGGTCTGAGTGTGCCCATCCTGGTTGTCTCATTCTCTCGAGCTCTGCAAGTATTTTTGGTTCGGAGTCACGCATATTAGCATCCGATTGCGCACTCTGCGCTTGCATCAGAGTTAGCTGCTTCAAGTTTTCGCTTTTTTCCTTAGCTTAGTCCTGTTTACTGTCCTCTGCCTCTAGCTGTCGACATGGTGGGTTTGTTAAACTTGCAATATGTAATTTTTGGCCGCCAGGGGGCTCTCAATCAAAACAATAGCAAAAGATGTACTTGGATGACATCGGGAGGTTGCGTGGAATCATGGGTTTTGTTATCGTCGTAAATGACAACCTTCCAATCTAGCATCTCCGGCACAAAAAATGTTCACTGACAAAGTAATATATTGTTAAAAAATTATAACTTTATTCACGTTATGTTTGGCGGCTCCCTGGATCTTATAACAACTACAGCAGTCACAGGTTATATGACGGCATTTACGGGCGACAAAATGAAACGTCCCGTGTCTTCGAATTATATTACAAATTTCTCTGGATTTGAAAGTTACTGGAAACATTTAGGATAATGTAAGTACACAACTAAGAAATATATATAATATATGTATAGTGATGTTTGCTTTTAATGCAAAGTATGTATTTTGTTATTGTTTTGATTGATATTACATATTGTACC
>JACXGM010005539.1:0-34923 GCA_016801145.1 Umbra pygmaea | reverse complement strand
AACATATGGAGTCAGATTTATAGATATTATGTATCTACGAGGAAATTAAGATCAATAAGATCATTCTCCACGCTTTCTATTAAGCCATTATTACCTGTTTAACTCAGAACAATAATTAAGGGAAAGAGAAATAGATCGTATTAATGTATTAATTTATTGTGCATATTAATGGTATTCTCTCAAATTCCCATTAACTACAGTACCACTCATACCGCGTTAAAAATCAGATGTCAGATAAATGGTCTATTTAACTTAATAAAAAACGCTCCCAATGGGTTTGTCTTTTTACCATTGATGCAGGAGTTTGCAGTTATAATTTCTCTTAGGGATACCGTTTTTTGGGACAGAGAATGTTATTAAATCAATGCACTGTAATTGTATTATCATATGACATTGTGTTTAAATAAGACATTTATATTGTAGGATACTATTTTAATGACTAAAGCGCTACAAATAGCACATTTAACTTCAGAATGTAGTTGTTTTAAAGCAACTATGTTCTGAAGGATAAAAAACTGCTAAATTCTCTTCATGTGTTCTTGCAAAATAAGACAGTGATACAATATTAACAGGACAATCAAAACTTGTTTATTTATTCATGTCAGAGTTAGATATGATTTTCCATGCAATTAATTCAGTAGGCCAATCACTAAAAAAATATAAACACCATTAAACAATTTCTCCTTTTTACTGTAGGCTGGGCTACGTGCACTAATTTCTGTAAATACACATAAAATTCCCAGTAAATAAATTAATTACATTGTTTACAGCACTGTATGATAAAGAAACACGCTGTTACACATTCTAGAGTTTATCTAGAGGGAAATGCTTTGGATGAATCTTCATCCTGTAGCCACCTTTCAATTAAAATCTGCCACTGAAATTTCATTCAGTCGGCCGAGGTGCACCTCAGTGCATCTCGGTACAGCCCGCCCCTTTCCCACCACTTTATTGCATGTACATCTGTATGTCTAAAACCTTGACAGACTATGCATAGCCAGAAAATAACTGCACACCTCAACAGTGTGAGAGGACATGAGGGCGAAGGCCGAGTGGCATCAACTGCTGAGGTGCGGTGTATTGATATTTTAACCACGTTACTTTTGACCATTCGTGTAACGGAATTGTCGAACGCTACAAATCACATTTTATTTAAGCAGAATTAATCATGCTATTTATCGAATTAAAGTTATACCAATGGAACTACTTTCTCTTTACAGCTGACCAGCCTACAAAAACAAAAAGTTAAAAAAAAGATTCATAAGGATAATGATTCCCACACTATGCAGTGTTTAGTTACACACAAAAGCAAGGCCTAAAATGCATAATTCATTTTAAAGACAGACAGGCGCATGCTTATTGTCAAACATGTATTTACTCTACCTCATTGCAATTCCTGTTCAAATGGCAAAATAAGCACTGTGTAGGAAAACATTGTTCCATCTAAATCTCTTTTTTTGGTGGAACTTTTGTAAGCTTCATTGAAGGAGAATGTAGTTCTGTTCTCAATGCGCAGCATTCTACTGTACACAGTTCCCCTTTAAACATAAGCTGTTTAAAAAGTTGTTTTGCCAGTCACTTGAACATAAATGTTTGAGACACAATTCATGTGTACTACCAACGCATCAACAATAAACCCTGTGGTACGCTATGGAGTCTAGGGTCAGGATACCGCGTGTCATATCAATATACGTAACGTGTAAAGCATATTAGAGAGAATGGCTAAATCCCAAGTACCCCCTCTCCCATCAGCCCTCAACATGTGCACAAGGGTGGCAATGCTGAAAGAGAGAAAATTATAGAGGGTGTAGGGGCTAATTAGATCCTCCAGTGGCCCCTTCCAGCAAGTCTCTAACAATGCATCCTTCATGAGCAAAGTGGAATCCCATAATGCACCAGGTGTGTGGCTAATTATATGACATATGCATTGTTTGACTAATTTCAAAACTTTACATGTAAAAGATGATACCATCACTATTAAATGTTTCACTTTTCCTTGGGGGGTTTATCAGTTGTTTCATTAAAGCTACAGTCCGCAAATTTCATAAATGCAAAACTATATTTTAGGCCTCCCATTTTAGTCCGGATGGGTAGTATAGTGTTTATATTATATGCACAATCTAAGCACAATCATTGTCTTACCACAGTTAGCTTGAAACCGGAAAGTGTTTCTTGCAAGCATCCGCTTATCGAGCGTCAGGCAGGGAATCCCCAGCAATTGTATGACGTATGGTTTGCTAAAGTTGAGGCAGTACCGTTGACAGAGCTGTCAATCAAACCAGAGCTGTACAGTGACGTCTAATGAGGTTGCATGGTGAGCACAACCTCTAGACTCAGTAGAACAACAGAGAAAATACGAACCTAGACACTTCAGAAAAATAAAGTCCCGAGCGGGGACCTGTTTTAGATCTACAGTGCCTATATTCAAATTTTGTAGAACCCAGAGGCCTAAATAGGCATATATATCGCAGAATATCGCAGAAGGTATTCTTTTACTAAACGTGGACCATAAACTGCATTATTTCCGACACATTTCTGTCCATATGTTAATGACTCATTGATACCCTTGCCACACGTACACTGTAAAAAGTAATTTGTTAACTCAACTCACAAAATTAGTAACCGTGTTGCGTGGATTCAACTCATAATGTTAAGTCAATTTGAATTTGTATTTTGTTTTACCAAGCTTTATCATTGACTCAACATGAAATTTATATTTCACTTGGCAATTTTACTCATGGAGTCACCTTCTCATAATTTTCTGATTAGTTGACTTCATGAAAACATTAAAAATTATGTTATCTCAACAATGTTTGTTGATTTAACTATTTTTCAGTTGAGATAACTTTGAAAAATATGTTGAAACAACCAAAAAGCAAGATTACTTTTTACAGTGTAAGACATCCTCTGAGATTTTCAACAAAAGTTAATTGGTGTTATTACTTCAGTGTTATCATTGCGCAACGTTACATCTAAATGTGTTTGGTGAAGCATTTCTCAAGTACAGTTGTGCAGGTTGTTGTCTAATGATAATAAGGTCTGAGCTGCCAGACATTTCACTCAATGTCTGTTTCATTTGATGGATGGCAACTACAGCAGCTGTTCATCCTGTTATTGGACAAAATTGACAATGTTTAAATGCAATCCCAACCCTAAATACTGGCTCGTTTAACAGTCAAAACAATAACATGCTCCATTTGGGACCTCAGGCAACTTCTGTTAAAAAATATTTTAATCAGCTAGCTGAAAATGTTGTGTTGTTTAACGGGATGAAATAAAATGAAATTACTATATATTTACTATATAGTACTATATATTTCAGGACAGGGATGCTGGACCCTAAGCTACTATGTGAGAAAGTCAGTCAGCTAAATATATTGTTAAAAGTATATTGTTGCATGCAAGGCAAAGCATTACAAAAGCTGTCCAAACCAATGAACAACATAAAATGTTCTGTCTGCTTCATTAAACTTATTAAGAAGTGTAGCAGTCTTTGCAATGCAACAAATATTTCATCTCATTTTCTGTAAGATTGAGTTCACCACCAAAATGATACTAATTACTCTATTTGGTAAATATTTTGGGCCACTTGATTGATGTGTTTGACTATTATTGTCATGTAAGCTATTTTGTTAAGGAGATCATTTTCAATTTAGTGACTCTTTAAATATTTTACAGGACAGGCTTAAAAGCTCATTTCCTGTGTAGCTTAACTTTTAATAAAAGTTTAATAAAAATCCCTCGTGTGCATTATTTGGAAAAAGGAAGAGGTAATTGCTATAAATCATATAACATTTATTTGGCTACCTGCTAAAGCTTTTCCCATGCCTCTGGCAGCATCCCAAGTTAATTGATGAGGGCTGTAATCAGTGAGAGGAGACATGACTCCCTGAAAAGAAGCCTCTAATCAACATTAGATCAATAGTACACTTCATCTGGCTCCGGCCCCAGAACAAACTCCCCTAACTCTATTCCAGCATGACATAGCCATTTATACTTGGCTAAACATTCTTTGTTTAGTTGGATCAAGTTCTCCACATTTTCTAATGGCTACATGGAGGTTAATGATAGAGTAAGCAAAGCACATAGAGTTCAAGTATAAACCATATACAGTGTCAGATGGAGCAACCGGAGAATGCCCGCAAATGGGCAAATATTGAGCTTGAAACATGATAACTACAACTTTCCTCGAAAGTATATCTGAAATGGATTTTAAATTACTTTTATCATTTTTTTAAGAGACGTCTTCTTTTTCGTTGTGCCATTGGTCTTTGTGTGACAGCTTAAATCATCAACACCGCTGTGGAATTGCTGAGGTCTACCTTCAGGAACGGCCTCCGAGTAATTTTATAACGTAATTAGAATTGCAAAACACACATCCAGGCAAAAAAAGATAACATAGTAATTAATGGACACAAGATTTAATTAAGCTGTTATTGTTATGAGGCGAGCTTGGTTCAGCAATTCAATCCTTCCATATATACATGAGATTATACCCCTGGTGCATTTGGCCTTTTGGTCATATTTCATATTATATGTTCAGTCCAAACCCAATTAGCATGCAATGCTTTTAAAATAAACCCACCAACAACCCGCAGACAAACAGGTATACAATAGTACATTCATCGTATGCACCATCATATACAAGCCCAGTGCACACACACACAAACACACACACCTACACACACACACACACACACTGCTTCCCATCGTTCTGGGCTGTTGAGGTGGTGTGAGGCCTTCTGTGGGGCTGAGATTAACTGGGTTTTGAAGAATGGGTATGGGGTTTGCACAGAGGATCGTTTATCAGTGGTCTGAAACAACGGCTGTTGGCACGCATCGTTGGAGAGGAGGCATTCATCTCCTCCAGCTGACACACAATAACAGCCCTTTGCCCTGGAGAATACCACTCTGCCTCTCCATCCTGATGGGGGCCCAAACCTCAGCCGCGCTCCAACTCCCTGGGAGTCTAATTAGCAAGAGCCATTAGAGGGCCTATCGGGGAGAACCTCAAAAAAGTGTATTATGAACATTTCAATAGTCTTCTTGGGATTGTTTTTGTCTCCACCAGGAGCCCGTGCAAGTCATTTGAGCATCGGCCAGATGTACTGGTCTCATGGGTGATTGAAAGTAAATAAAATAAAAGTGGATGATGAAAAATTGCTTGCAACAAAACATTTTCTCTGGATTTGTGTGTGTTGTAGTGTTGGTTTTTGTCTCGGGTTTTCGAGAGTTAAAGCCATCCAAGTCAACTCACAAGGCCTCAAAATGTTAAGGAATCGTGATACAGATATCCTGCTGTTAAGTCCCCAGTTTTTTTTTTACATTCTGTGAGACATTTGAATCCATGCAAATATATGTTTGTCACTGGAAAGGAACATCTAGGGATATAAATATTGGCTTAATAAAAACAGCCATCCATTCACACCACATCAAGCTACCTGATCAGGAATACGTTTATCATATCAATACTGGACATGTGTGTATCAACTGTAAATCTGTGTGTATTATATATTTACTGCCCATTATGTTACATTTTTATTCACCATTTGTGAATAACGTAACCCTGTTCAGATTATAAAAATGTTTTTAAATAGTCTACCACTAGAAGCACCATTGTGCCAAGTCTATGGGTGTGTGTAAATGTACACGGTGAATAACGGTGATAGCGATTTTGTCAGTAGCTTCAGTTTGACATTGGCTCAATAACAGTCTGCTATTTATAGGTTAGTCTATTCTATTTTGAAGCACTGCTATCTTAACTTGCAATTTCGAAAAGATGATCTGTCATCGTAAAGGCTGAGCTGTTGGTTTCAATGGCTTGACATGGTTCCTTGCATGTTCATGAGAGGAATTTGGTATAGTACAGAGAAGCAAGGCATGCTCGTTCTAAAAATGTAGTAATGAAGCGACCTTAGCACCACCTTGTTGCCTCATCAAGAACTTTGATTTTCTTGCAGAATTGAAAATCACTTCAATGCGGTGCCTGTAATACTAAACAGATGCAGAGTGTGGTTCACCAACACATCTTTCCACCCTTCTGTTTTGAAAGTATACCTTCAAATTTTTATAAAAAGAACAGATGGTAAGAATAAATTAATTAAAATATTGAGCAGTATAGGCTCTAGAGCTGATGAATATACAGCAAATAAAACACAGAGAAACACAGACCAGTTAGTTACAATATGGTATGTGCATCCAAACAGCGAGTCATTAAAATGTTCTGCATAATGTTTGTAATACCATTAGTTAGTCTATCACATGGGTGATTCGCTGAGACGGGTGCCTTTTGGATCATACCTTTTCTTAAAAGAATAACTTAAATAATTATATTTCTGATCATTTTATGTAATAATGGATTAGTTAAACCTTTGAGAAAATACATTTTCCTACCTAATGCATGAAATCTCAATCGTAATTTGGCATTTTATCATACAAAATGTGATGGGGTTGAATGTGACAGGGGTTGAACTTTTTGGCTAATAGTAGCCCAAACTTTATAATTAGCTAAGACAGTAGCAGCACATGGCATTTAGGACATACAATTTAAATATTTTGCAACACAATTGTTTAATTCTTCTTAAACAATTGTTTACTATCATTTATTCATACAACAGAGTTGAAATGTTGAGCCAAAAAAACTCAATTTGACAATAAAAAACATGGAATATAGGTCAAAAAGATACTGACACTTGCTTTCTTTGCAGCATGTTCTTCAACAGACTTGTGTGATGTCGCTTACTTCATATGATGTCACATATGCTGATCCATTATTTCTTTATGGGGATAATAGTATGGTGTGATAGGGTTGAAAACAAACTTGGGTATGTGTGTCAATATTGCAATTTCAAAGATAATTCATGTTATTTTAAATAAATATATATAAATATGTATAAATATAAGAAGGAAGTTAGGGTGACTTGAAGGGCACCCAATTAAGAGAATCACCCACATACTATGGTGAATAATCTGAATGTTTTGAGCAGTCTATGCTTTGAGTCAGTATTAGAATACTAAACTTTAAACATGAAGTCACTACCATACAAGAATACATCCAGGCATCAAATGTCGAGTTGACACTATCAAAAAGCAATGAAAGACATAACAAGGTAAACATTTCCTTAATTTTCCTCATATAAATTGCTTTAACAACATGTAGCGTCTATGAAATTGCATTTAGAATGAAGTGAGCAAAAACTAGAAATTGGTCAAAAGAACTTGCTAATCTTATACTAGATCTGTAAGTCAAGGTTGATACATTCAATTCTTCCACTAAAATATGTACGTTTTATAATACCTGGACATCTCCCGAATACTTTACAAAGCAACACATTCTCATGTTGAAATGTGGGTAACTGTACGTAATGGAAATTTAGACGCATTACGTAGACAGGCTTACAATATGGACATTCAAATGTGAGCTTTCTACCGGAACATTTCAAAGTACTTGGGGAACGTACACATGTGTAAAATGTTCAAAGACATTATTCTCTAATAAAATATTACATATCCCTGGCTGTAGAGATGTTTGCTAGATGGCTCTGTGCTAAACGACTCTCTGAGAATCCAGATAAGTAGAAGGGATGTTGATGATGTTATTTTCTATGTATTTTAATAGAGCAACTGAAGAGTATAGCACATGTGTAGTTAGAGTGGTATGTATACTATAGTTTATGCAGTACCCTAGTTGTTCTCATGGCAATATGTGGGTAACCGTACATAATGGGAATGTTGCCACATTACATAGACAGACTTATGGATTTGGCCATTCAAATGTGAACTTTTGTATGTATTAAATTGCTATTCTACTGGAAATAGAATAGATGCAGTAATTATAGATTTTCAGAAAAACGTTCAAAACCCTATTTTCTTACATAGAGAACCTAAAATAGTTACGATGTCACCACCACTTTTGCCTCAATAGCTATATTTATTATTTGTTAAATAACAATTTATTCATTGATTAGAATGCATTACCATTCAGTAATGTTGGTTCCTCCAAGCTTTCAGAAAATATATTGTATGCACTTGTAGAACTAGAGGTAATTTAAACAATATTAAAATTAAAATTCAGACCTATCAGCACAGGCAAAGGCAGCCATATTGAACATTTGCATACTTTTTCTGAACTTAGGGTGGCAATACATCTAGAGCTACTTCTACATACTAGCAACTTTTAACATAAGGTATTTAGCTCATTTAGAAAACTACACTGATTGCTTACTTACTATCAAGCCTAAACACTTACATTTTACTCATTTAGCAGACACTGTTATCTGGAACAACTGTGTACAGTTGGGTCTATTTGGTCTAGATCAGTGGTCATTCACCCACAGACATGTGTATACAGGAGTACACACACCTCTGTTTTGATATTCTTCCCCCGTCATTCTTTCTCTCTTATCCTGTGTGCACTTGGCAGATTCTCTGATCTGTCATCATTTGTGACTGTGATTACTTGAACTAGCCATTGTCTTGCAATGCAATGTTGCCTGGTGAGTAGCTAACATTTAACTCATCCCCAACTACTACCCACTAGTAAACTAATTAACTAACTACCTGGGAACCAAAAACGGTTCTCACTGGAACCAAACTCATGAGAGGCACCATAAAAGGGTTCCCCTATGGGTACAAATAACAAATCCTTTTGGATTCTTTTTTGTATAATGGATATATATTAAATAAATAAACACAGAGGTCATTAGAAAAATGGCTTATTTAGCTAAATAAATACTTCCTTTTGAAATTTCATAAAGAATATGATCATATAGATTGAGGAAAACAAACTCCTGCATAAAAACAGGATCAATTCTACTTCAAAAGTGCCATTTAGAAGATGTTTTTATATAAAAAGACATACATGCAGACTATATCGACTGCACTAATGCATCTGCGTATAACATTAATTGCAATAATCCCCACTAGAATCGATGACTACATGCGAGCTAAATATAAATATGAATAAATTAATGGACAAGTCAAAATTAACATGACACATTTTCATTGATAGCTTTCTGATGCTATCACAGTTGAGATAAGATTTTGTGGTGGGGGTGTTACCTGTTTTACCACGTTATCATGCCCGGTTGCTGCATGGTCGAAGATCAATCACCTGCTACCTCCAAGCATGTGTCCACCCTGGACAACATTGTACCAATTAGCTCCACCTTATGCTAGCCCACCATGTATTTTCAGATACCAGGATAACTTAAGCTTTTTTCAGGGGGTGAATTTGTTTACCCCTTGCTTTTTGGGACTCGGTGACCCATTAGATATAATTTCAGGGATATGCAGGAAAGTCAGGTGATTGGCAGACGTACTCAAAAAATCTGGTACTAAATAAAAAACATATCAAAATAGCAGCAAAAAGCTCTTGAATGCCTCCTGGGAAACACATCCATTTTTAATTCAGTTGGATGAACCTTTTCATAGCCTCAACATTTCGTTGTGTTTACTATATCAAAGAAAAGCTTTTTGCCATCAACAAACTGTCACGATATACAGCATGAGGACTGTTGTGTGACGTGGCAGGATTTGTGTATTTATTCATATTGGGTTTGAGTTGTGCACATCACCTTCTGGGCACGAGTCTGTATAGCCAGTTAATGGGGTATGATCATTACACACAAGAACAGTGATTGGAAATTTGTCCAGGACACCAGGGTTAAAACCCCTACTCTTATGATAAGTGCCATGGGATTTTTGTAAAAAACAAAGTGTCAGTACACCTGTTTAATGTCCCACCTGAAAGATGGCACCCTACACCCATTAGGACATTGGGAAAGATCTTTAGAACAGAGGATAATTGCCTCCTACTTGCCCCCCAACACCACTTCCAGCAGCATTTATGGAGCTTTTACATTGCAGGGCCATGCCGTCCCATACCATAATATAACAGTTTAGATTGTTTCCACCGACCCCCAGCCTGACTGAATCTAGACCTCTAGATCTAGTCTATATCGGAGGACAACTATACCAAGGCCGGCCCGGAAAAAGGCAAGCTGCAAGCCGGTAGGTAGGGTTACAAAGTCCAATAGTCAATGTTTGTTTGTTTCTTTACTTAAATTGATGCATTTCCCTAATAAGCATTATAACATAACATAATATACACCTCTCTGTGTAATTCAGACTTACAATTTGCCTGGTATTTTTCTTCAAAAAATGTAACATTTTCCAATGGTTGAGCCAATCAATTGTATTCCTCCCTCTATACGGCATTGTATAGTAGCCTTACCTCTCATAAGAATTTTCTCTCTACTGCTTTAATAAAAAAATGCTTGAAATGCACAAAGCATTCTCCAATCTCACAGTGGTGTAAACACATCCATGGACAGCCTTGGTCAGTCCGTACCAGCCCAGTGCACGCCAGCACGGTGTAGCTCAGTGGGCTTTAAAGTGGAAACTGGGCATTTGTCTGCCATTCAGAAAACGACCAGGCCCGACTCCTTAGATTCAGACATTTATCCTGTGTCCCACTACTGTTGCTTCCCGTAGCAAACTCATGGAAATAATTGCTTTTGAGCAAATGCAATACTATTTTACAGAAAACAAATTGGCAACAGGCTATTAGCATTGTTAAAGAGAAAGTCACTCATGCTTTGTATTGACAGAAATGGTTCGATAGCTTAACAAAATGTATAATAAGTCTTTATTTCTGTACAGCTTTACTTTTGTTATTTTTATTATAACCTTAAGCTGCAAAAAATACTGTGGCTTTATGCCCTCTGCCATTTATTGGATTGAGAGTTAGCTACATATCTATTGAAAAACCAAGGTTTTTATTAATGGAATTCTCTCAGCCATGTTGGACCTTTGTTTTCTGTTTCTGAAAAATTAAATGTAAAACTGTAAAAGGCATAGCTATTATGAAAGTTAAGGCTGGCTCCATTTTACTCAACAATCAGGATAAGAAAGTACAGAATAATTGAAAACTTCAACATTTTCCAATGTCTCGCTGCCACGCCGACTCCAGCAATTGACACTGTTGTTCCTGCAAAACATTTCCAGAGGGCCCAACACATTTGACATTCATCCAGATTTAAGAAACTGACAGGTTTCTTAAGGAGCTCCAAAAAAATGACATTTACAAATCAGCTACGCACTCTTGTTTAAATGATATTATTGAAACATATATTACATGCTTTTTTACCCAATGTTTTGTCTCATCCATATTCTCCAGAGACTGGTTGTACTGTACTTTAGCTACACTGAAGGTCCTAAACAACATCATTCGTAGCATACTGTAGATAGAAAACACTACTTGCAGCTGTTTTCAGTGAATATATAAACTTATGTTAACAAACATCACTTTGTCCCCTAATACTTACACGATTAGCAAAACAGAGGCATTATTATACAGAAATCCAGGTACTTCCAAAGGGTTCACATACTTTTTCTTGCCACTGTGCTTGCTGAGATATAAAGGGAGTATGTTTACACAATACAATGTTGCTTCACTGACAACCCAACAAGTCTGCAGACCCTAGTTCTATCAAACCTGGACTACTGTCCAGTTATCGCGAAGGTCTGTAAAGAATGTATATTAATATGATAAATAATTTAACTGAGCTTCATGACAAATTTAATTTTTTTGTCTCATGAATTCTCATCAGGTTGTGTACCTGTAGTATAACACAGAAATAGAGTGCTTCAGGACAGTAATTACAGTTGGGGTAATATAATTTTACCCAACCCCTAAACTAATCCCCATTCTTCTCGTCCTCCCTCCACCAAGCCAAAATTAGTCCTAGTCCCAAGAGAACCTGCGAATCAAGAGCTTAATCAGTATCCCTGCTAAAAACTAATTACAATATGACAAGATTCATTAAGGTATCTAATCTGATATAGTAGATTCATATTGAGTTTAAAACAAAACAAATGCACGCTGGGTATTATAAACAGGTGGCGAGTCACCAAGGCCACGGCAGGGGGTAAGGTATTTGAATGAATACTGCACTGTTGATGGACACTCACAATACATAGGGGAATTAGAGTGCTATTAGGGATACTGACATGATTTTCTCCTGCCTGTCTTCATGAGGCGTGTCACTCTGATGTCATCTGACATGCCTCATTTGGCTAGGGAGAGGCGGAGTTAGATGTGGTAGAGAGAGGAAAGTGAGATGACAGATGGGATTAAAGAAAAAAGGAAAGAGGGGGTCAAAGAGACGAGCAGAAAAAAAAAATGGTGAGGAGGAAGGATTGAAAAGGGAGTTAGGCAAACATGTGCAGAAAGTATATCTCCAACACTTCCTTTGTCGTTTTCAGCACTCACTCGGATTTTGCAGAAAAAAAAATCTCACCAAAAAAATCTCCACAAATAGATAAAAACTCCACAACACACCAAAATAAAATTTGTAGCCTTCTTGGAAGAAAAAATCACAAAATTTGCTGGATTCAAGACTCAGTTACCATCTCCAATAGCCATCTTGCTACAGCCTTCTGGGGTCCCTAAGGGAGATTCAACTGGGTGGTCCCCCCTCGAAGCAGAAACACAGAGGCCCCTGTCTTGATATTAGAGAGAAAGTTTTAAAGTTAATGTTTACTAATTCTCTGCATTAGCTTGAATGCTTACATGGTGGCATATAAAGCATATGGCTGTATTAATGCACAATTGTAAAAAAAAAGCTATAAATCTGAATCTGAATCATCTACTTATCACAAATAAACATTGAAAATGTCAAAACAAAAGACAGAATATATGATGAAAATGAACGAACATGAGATATGAGCATTTAGTGTTGATATTTATACTGTACGTGTATGAATATTTTACAGATTCAGTATACATACCAACAGAAAGTTGTTGTTTGAATTGACCATGCAGGTAGGGTAGAAGCTTTAGGATGCTTCATTCACTACCAAGTAATTATTTCTAGCATGATCCTAAACAAACAAAACACATTTGTTGTTTCAATAAACATTTTCAATGCCCTTGTCATGTCCTTTTAAACATAATTTCCCCTTCAAAAAATAAATGATTTGCATTAATGTGTCACCATGATTTGTTAGCTGATCGGCTAACAACGAGAGTAAAAATATCTATGCAGATGCATTTGCTTACGTCATTCTTTTCCTCTGGTTTATCAATCTCCTGTGGGAAAAAAGGCTTTGTTTATAGATGCATCTGATTCACTTTTGTAGAATGTACTTCTGTGTTTAGAGAGTACCGGTTTACAGGCAGCTACAACAGCAATAAAGACAAAACTATCTTAACTCTAGGAGGATACTCTTATTCATATGGTTATTATTTAGCTAGCATTAGCTAAAATGTATTAGCATTAGCTGACAATAGCTATTATTAATTTAGATTAGAAACAATTGACTTGGTTTACATAGTGTAGCTGGCATTAACTAGCATTCACTAACATACAGTGCCTTGCGAGAGTATTCGGCCCCCTTGAACTTTTCGACCTTTTGTCACATTTCAGGCTTCAAACATAAAGATATGAAACTGTATTTTTTTGTGAAGAATCAACAACAACTGGGACACAATCATGAAGTGGAACGAAATTTATTGGATATTTCAAACTTTTTTAAAATAAAAAACTGAAAAATTGGGCGTGAAGAATTATTCAGCCCCTTTACTTTCAGTGCAGCAAACTCTCTCCAGATGCTCAGTGAGGATCTCTGGATGATCCAATGTTGACCTAAATGACTAATGATGATTAAAATAATCCACCTGTGTGTAATCAAGTCTCCGTAGAAATGCACCTGCTCTAAGATAGTCTCAGAAGTCCGTTGAAAGCACAGAGAGCATCATGAAGAACAAGGAACACACCAGGCAGGTCCGAGATACTGTTGTGGAGAAGTTTAAAGCCGGATTTGGATACAGAAAGATTTCCCAAAATTTTTCAGCCCCCTTAAGTTAATAATTTGTAGTGCCACCTTTTGCTGCGATTACAGCTGTAAGTTGCTTGGGGTATGTCTCTATCAGTTTTGCACATCGAGAGACTGAAATTTTTGCCCATTCCTCCTTGCAAAACAGCTCGAGCTCAGTCAGGTTGGATGGAGAGCATTTGTTAAACAGCAGTTTTCAGTTCTTTCCACAGATTCTCGGTTGGATTCAGGTCTGGACTTTGACTTGGCCATTCTAACACCTGGATATTTTATTTGTGAACCATTCCATTGTAGATTTTGCTTTATGTTTTGGATCATTGTCTTGTTGGAAGACAAATCTCTGTCCCAGTCTCAGGTCTTTTGCAGCCTCCACCATTCTTCCAAAATGGTCCTGTATTTGGCTCCATCCATCTTCCAATCAATTTTAGCCATCTTCCCGGTCCCTGCTGAAGAAAAGCAGGTCCAAACCATGATGCTGCCACCAGTATGTTTGACAGTGGGGATGGTGTGTTCAGGGTGATGAGCTGTGTTGCTTTTACGCCAAACATAACGTTTTGCATTGTTGCCAAAAATCGATTTTGGTATCATCTGACCAGAGCACCTTCTTCCACATGTTTTTGTGTCTCCCAGGTGGCTTGTGGCAAACTTTAGACACCACTTTTTATGGATATCTTTCAGAAATGGCTTTCTTCTCGCCACTCTTCCATAAAGGCCAGATTTGTGCAGTATATGACTGATTGTTGTCCTATGGACCGACTCGCCACCTCAGCTGTAGATCTATGCAGTTCATACAGAGTGATCATGGGCCTCTTGGCTGCATCTCTGATCAGTCTTCTCCTTGTATGAGCTGAATGTTTAGAGGGACGGCCGGGTGTTGGTATTTGCAGTGGTCTTATACTCCTTCCATTTCAATATTATTGCTTGCACAGTGCTCCTTGGGATGTTTAAAGCTTGGGAAATCTTTCTGTATCCAAATCCGGCTTTAAACTTCTTCACAACAGTATCTTGGACCTGGATTCTATATATCATCATTTAGGTCAACATTGGATCATTCAGAGATCCTCACTGAACTTCTGAAGAGAGTTTGCACTGAAAGTAAAGGGGCTGAATAATATTGCTCGCCCAATTTGTCAGTTTTTTATTTGTTGAAAAAGTTTGAAATATCCAATAAATTTCGTTCCACTTCATGATTGTGTCCCACTTGTTGTTGTTTCTTCACAAAATTTTTTCGATCTTTCGATTTTATATCTTTATGTTTGAAGCCTGAAATGTGGCAAAAGGTCAAAATGTTCAAAGGGGCCGAATACTTTCGCAAGGCACTGTAAGTTGGTGTTAATTAGCTCTAGCCGGCATTAACGAACACAAGCTGGTGTTAAATTACATTTGTTGGCTCACAAAGAAGTGCTTT
The DNA here is from genome assembly GCA_016801145.1 of Umbra pygmaea. Classification (NCBI taxonomy): domain Eukaryota; kingdom Metazoa; phylum Chordata; class Actinopteri; order Esociformes; family Umbridae; genus Umbra; species Umbra pygmaea. Next base: position 19,676 of record JACXGM010005539.1, on the reverse strand, counting down.
GAATCCATACGTTTATCAACACATCATATAACCAAAAGTGAATAGGTACAGCACCCTTTTTCTCGATTTTGTACATGGGCCAATTAACATGGAAATGAATGAAGAAACCCACAGTTTGTTCCCTACTCATTGGTGTGGTGAAGTTACACTAAGGGAAAATCTAACTTTGCATCCCTGGCAACCATTTTGGTCCTTTATATTTGATTTCACATTAATATTTTGAATAGTATTGAACCCCAAAAATATACATGTTATTTACAAGCAAACGATCATATATCAGCAAATTGAATTTTCAGCATTCTGAAGCTTTGTTTACCCTTCATGATTGTTGCTCTCATTCTCTAGGCATCTACTGTATCTAAATGCAGGGAGATCGGAAGAGTTATGTTTGCAGTATAAAGTGCAGTTGTTTAGTTAACAGTTTAAACAGCTTGATGTGGTGGGCATACTTTAGCCTTGTTAGTCTCTACAGGACAGATGGTTGGTGAGTACATCAAGCAGAATCACAGGTGGCAGGATATGTTGGTCATGATTGACCTATACAGTATGCCTGCCCTCTGCATGCTGGAAGATAACTTTGGGAGTGGTGAGCCATAATCTGGCCTGTGTCCTTCCTTGTTCTGGTGTCATGTTGGACATCAACAGATGGCAGGGCATAATTTGTAAAGGTCCCGGAACACTTAAGCCTGAGAAAGAAGAAGGATCCGGCAAGTTCATAGGTAACAGAACGAATAGAAAAAAGAGAAAAACACAAAACAGATGCTCAGTACACCTACAGTATATACTGTAGCTACCTAGTACTAAACAGAAAGCAGAAAGCAACACGTCATTTTCAACAGTGAGCTTGGTTCATTAAATTTATAGGATAGATTTGAAACTCATCAGTAAAGATAATTATGTCTGTACAGAAAAGGAAAAGGTTTTATCTTGTTTTTTTCCCCCAAAAAAATTAGCCTACTGACTATGCTGACACCAGTGCATCAAGACAACACAGATCTGTAAAAAGTGATGCAGCCAGGGTTGCCAGGTTTTGGAAAAGGCCATGCATCGCACTGTAAAATGCCTGTTAACTAGTTCAATTCTTTATGTTGGTTTTCAGCTCTGCTGTGGGCACAGGCCTAAACCAGATTAAGAGAGACTAAGATCCACTGTTGTGCCTTCTTTTTAAGGTACTGGAGATCTGGTGGTACGTTTGACTTATTAAGCGAAGTCACTGCATTGCAGGACAGTCATGATAGTCATGGGTTCAAGCATGATTCTGGGTTCTCTGTCTTAGTGCTGCCTGTGATTTGGGTTAGATAAATCATCCTATCATCTATCCTGCTGCATTGCTTCCTAGATACTCGTTGTTTCCAGATCAGGCGCTTATACATTTATTGTGAAAGTCCCGTGCATGACCTGACTAAAAGCTTTCGTGATGGATGAACAGTGTGAAAATAATCGATGGCTGGGTGACATGTAGGTGGGTGAACTATGTGCGCGCCCCTTGCCATCCCACAGATCTGAGCAAAGATCTACATGTAGATCTAATGTACATCATTAGTCCAAAAATATTGGTACCCTTTCACATTTTTGTATCTGGTATTCACTATTCTTTATTTCATATTCAATAGAGCTGAAAATGTGGTTTTGATTTATGACGTAACATATTACTTTCAAAAGTAAAACAAGTTAATATGGCACAGACAAAAACATTGTGACCCTAAACTTATTTCATTGAACAGCCTTTGGAGACTGCAATGAAACACTATCTGTTGTTCTGAATAAGATTTCTACACTTCTCGACTGATGATATGTTCCGCTGTTCTTGAAAAAAATGCGCTCGTTTTCTCAGGTTTGATGGATGCCTTTTTTCCAGTTGCAAGTTTCAGCTCTTTCCTCACATGCGGAATGAGATTTAAAAAAGCTATAGAAGGCCACTTCGGAATGGTCCAATGTTCTCTTATCATCCACTCCTGGGTGATTTTAAGGTATGTTTCAGGTCATTCTCCTGCTGGAGAACTCATGACCTGTGACTGAGACTCAGCTTCTTGACACAGGGCTGTATGTTTTTCAGCTTGAAAATGCTTTGACAGTCTTTGCTTTCATTGTGCCTTGCATAAATTCATGTCATCCAGTTCAGGAAAGCAACCCCAAAAACATCACTAGGCCTTCTCCATGTATCACATTAGCTACTATATGCACAGGTCTCCAACCAGTTCCATGGAAGGCCTAGTGTTTGCTGGTTTTCACTCTCACTCTTACCTGTCTGATTGATTAGGTCACTAATTGGTTAGGATCTCCACTGACCTGGCAGCCTAGTTCCTAAATAGTCATTAATTGAAGGTAAAGACCAAAAGCCAGTATATACCAGGCCCTCCGTGGAAACGGTTTGACACCTGTAAGCTATGAGGTTCTTTTATTGAAAGCTTAATTTTTTGTTAATGTGATTTACCAAAACATTATACATTTTTTTTTCTCCCAGAAGGACTGTGGCTTGTCCACATGCAGGCTTTTTAGTGATTCTCTATTAGAAATGGTGTTTTCTTTCGTCATCTACCACAAAGCCCTTATCATTCAAACAGCAATGGATTTTGTAACTTGGGCTTGGATCCGTTTTGAAGTTTCCATTTGTTCTTTCTCCGCCCTTAAAACATCTTTCTCTTCATTATTGGATCAATTTTCCTCTTGCGGCCACGTCCAGGTACAGTATGTTAGCTTCAATCCCATTGGCCTTAACATTCTTCATAATACTGACAACAGTGCTCACAGGAAATCACAGAAGCTTTTAAGAGATTGTATTGTAACATTCACAGGGACCATGCTTGGCTATTACCTTCTTTCTAACATCCTCAGACAACCCTCACTTACATTTTCCATGTTCAGTGTGATACACACAGTAACACAAAACGAGACAGTACCTTTAACTGGCTATATGAGTGATAATGTGATTAAAGATGTGTGATACTAATTTAAAAAGAATCGTTTGGTTGAGGTATGCCTTAAAAACAAATGTTCATTTAACTTTCATATGCACTCACCGGCCACTTCATTCAGCCCATTATCACGGCCAAGCGCGTAATATGTGTGAGTGTCACGCTTTGCCTCGCCCAAGCGTGTAATACACACGCTGGTTCGCCTTGCCTGAGCATGTAATAGACACAATGGTTAACTCTATCTAAGCCTTACCCAAACCCTTACTCTAACCTTAACTGCAAGGGTTCAGAGTGGTTAAGGTTAGGCCTAGATCGAGATAACGGCAAGGGTTCTGAGTGGGAAAGGTTAGGCTTAGATCGAGATAACTGCAAGGGTTCTGAGTGGTTATCTCGATCTAAGCCTAACCTTTCCCACTCAGAACCCTTGCCGTTATCTCGATCTAGGCCTAATCTTAACCACTCTGAACCCTTGTAGTTAACGTCTGCATTGTGTTGAATGGTGAGTAAAAAAGGATGTGTGCAACACGTTTGCATTGTGCTGGAATAGAAAACAAAATTCATGCAAAGTGTCCGCATGGAATCGAACTTGAAACCTCTGGGATGTGAGTCACGCCTGGCTGTGATATTGGGTTGCTTCATTAGATAGTGGATAGTAACAGGTTGGACCCCTTTTGACTTCAGATCTGCCTTAAATCTTTGTGGCATAGATTCAACAAAGCGCTGGAAATATTCCTCTGAGATTTTGGCCCATATAAACATTAATGCATCAAGAAGTTGCTGCAGCTTTGTTGGCTGCACATCCATGATGCCAATATCCCATTCCAACACATCCCCTATGTGCTCAATTGGATTGAGAACTGGTGACTGTGGAAGCCATTTGAGTACATTAAACTAATTGTCATGTTAAAGAAATCAGTTTTAGATGATATGACCTCTGTGATATGACGTGCTATCCTGCTGGAATTAGCCATTACAAGATGGGTATACTGGCTGCAGTCATAAGGGATGGACATGGTCAGCAACAATACTTAGGTAGGCTGTTGCATGGTAGGCATTCAAGCAATGCTCATTTGGCACTAAGGGACCCAAAGTGTGCAAAGGAAAAATTCTGACTCTACCCTCTGAATGTTCTAGTAGCAATTGAGACTCATCAGACCAGCCAACATTTTTCCAATCTTCTACTGTCCAATTGTGGTGGGCCCATGTAAATTGTAGCCTCAGTTTTCTGTTATTAGCTGACAAGAGTTGTCTTCTGCTGCTGTAGCCCATTTGCTTCAAGGTTAGACATTCAGTATATTGTGCATTCATAAATGCTTGTCTGCATGCCTTGGATGTAACGGGTGGTTATTTGAGATTCATTTCTATCAGCTAGAACCAGTCTGGCCTTTGTCCTCTGACCTCTGCCATCAACAAGGCATTTTTTCGTAAAGAACTGCCACTCACTAGATATTTTCTCTTTTTCAGACCATTCTCTGTACACCTTAGAGATGGTTGTGTGAAAAATTCCCAGTAGATCAGCACTTTCTAAAATACTCAAACCAGAATCTTTCCCACCAACAACCTTGCCACATTCAAAGTCACATGAATCAGTTTGAACTTCAGCAGAACTTCATCTTGACCATGTCTACGTGCCTAAATGGATTGACTTGCTGACACGTGATTGGCATATTAGGGGATAACAAAGAGAAAGACTAAAATAATATTATCCAGGCCATATTAGTATGTCTTTATGGAATAAGCAATATGTCAGTTCAATTCAGCTTTTTTCGGTTTGTCCCAATGGATTTTTTAATTTCAACACTTTTCACAGTGAATGGTGCATTATTTGAATAAAATTCAAGGGTACCAATACTTTTGGCCATGTCTGTAGTTCAGTATATTGTGAATCTCTTAATGTACTATAAAAGTATTTGCAATGAGATGTAATTTGGTAAAAACTAAATGTGTGTTTGACCTCAAATTTTTGTATGTATTGAAGTAAGGGCCACCCATAAAGGGGGAAAAGGGGGAAAGCTTTCTGGGGCCCAGCTGAGAGGGGGGGGCATGGAGGCCAGGAATACGTCAAAAGTGCACCGGGGGCAGCCCATTCACTGGACCTTTTCAGGGGCCCAGACATTTCTTTTGGCAGTCCTGATTGACATTAATTTTGAATTTCCTGATGACCCAAAGAAACACTTTTTATTTCTTATTTTTATTTTGGGGGGGTTACCTTTACTCCTTGTCAGCTGATTTTACCAATAGGATGCCATCTAGAAATAGGATTTGCTGCTTTAACCAATAGGATGTCATCTAGAAATAGGATTTGCTGCTTTAACCAATAGGTTGCCATCTAGAAATAGGATTTGCATTAGGCAGCTGGTAATGCCAGTGTGTGGAATTTACACCTTTTATGTATTTCCACTGGTTCCATGGCAGCAGACAAATTAAAGCACAGATGAAGTGTTTTGAGAAAGTAAACATTTTACAGATGAAGGGTGGGGGTTCTAAGCATAATCAAACACTGCTAAAATATTTCAAAGAGTTCTAGTATGATTTGAACCCAGGTCTGATGGTTATTATAATAACTCAGGCTGGCATGTGAATGAACATATTAAAACCTAAAACTCCGTAAGCCTCTCCACATGCCAATAAATTCACTGTCTTAATGACTCGTAGAAGTGCAAAAATATACATAATCCCCACATGATCACCACTCAACAGATATTAGATTCCCAATTCCCACTATGAGGTTAATTTACTGTATAATAAACTTAAATTTAGATGAAACATGCAAAGTGTTAATGCCAAGTTCCGTGAGCGAATTGAAAGAGCCCAGAAATTGTTCATACACACAAAAGGCTGATCACATTTAAATGCTTTGCAGGAAAATATTTTTACATTTGTCATCCATTTAACTAATCTTAGATATCAGAATCTTAGAAATTGCTGCATGTTGCATTTTGTTCAATTTAAAAGATCCCAAATTAATTGAAGTCATCATGTAATAAAGCAATAGAATATTGACCTTGTGTTCTCTCTTTTATCAGTTGGTAAATATCTGTCCCAAACAGTTCTCATTTCCACGAATGAGCTGCTTTAGGGCCTATAGGACTAATGGTTTATTGTGTAAGGAATAGAGTGTCATTTGGAATGTGGGCAAAGACTTCACACAATAATAAATATTATTCATCCATATATACATGAGTTGAACCCCATACACAGTTTAAAAAAGAGTGCACAGGCTTATATAACTCCCAGTTCAAATAAATGTTTTGATTGTAGTAACATAATGTATTCCACAATAAATTTCAGACAACTTGGAAACCTGTTAGGAAATGTGGGAAATGACTGAAGATATAGACTCAGGCATTTAGCACAACAACAGTCTAGCCAACTGTTCCCATGCGAGCAAACAATGGGGGGAAATGAACAAGTAATTGGATTGCATACGTATAATAAATGGAATGTTACAGTGGGATTTTAGATGATATTAAGAAGCTGGGAGAAAGAAAGTCGCTAGCACATTCAACGGCTTCCTTGGAAATATGAAATTCTCATCATACTTCATTTAACAGATATTGACATTAAATGAACCATAGAGTAAATGATCTCAATACGAAATCACACTGTGGGGGCATATCCATTTTGAAAATGATTACAATTGACTTTGGAACATATATTTTGCTGGGTGGAAACAAAGGTTAAGTAAAACACTAAGTGACTTAAGGTCAAATTTAGCTTCCTTAGAATTGTCCATCGTTTGATACAGAACTAATAATCTTTTGATTATTCACCAGCCTTACATGTTCAATTAGCTAATTTAGACATCATTTGTTGGCCCATTTCTGTCAACACAATTATATACTGTATATCTTGTATGTAATATGCAGGAAGTGTCCCTGTATCTTATTGTATTCCTTGATTTTATTAAAGCATGATGGATTTGTCTCCGATACTGGTGAGAAGTGGAGACGTTATCACTCTAGATTTGGGAAGATATCTTGGCTCTCTCTCTTTATAAGTCCACTGGGACCAGATGTCACTCCAGCCTACACCCTTCCCCATATACACCTGTTTTAAAAAGTGATTAAAAGTCCACTGTCCCTGCGAGTCTCTCTTTCTAATGTGCTGATGATGGGAAAAAGTGGATTTGTGGCCATTACTTAATTAGCAGTTCATGATTTCCCTCAGGAAGGTAGCAGCGTAGGCGGCGGGCCGCCCCAGAGTGAAAGCTGCTCTGTATTAAAATCATGTGTCATTAAAGGCAGAGAGACACTAATTACAGGGATGAAAGTGTCTTGGGGGATGACAGAAACTGTCCCCGGCCCACATTACTTTTCTATAACGACACAACACTAACACAATCATAACACTGATGTACCATAGGCTAACAAAAACATTGGATGTACTGTACATGGAACGTTCAGTGATGTACAAATACAGATAAAAAAGCATGGAATCAAGCATAAATGCAAGAATGAGGCAAGACTATAAGCGGTTCCAATACATTCATATACAGTGCTAATTTATTATGTATAGAAAGCCAAAGGGAATTATAGACCTGGCGGTATAACACATATAGGATAAGACATATACTGTAAATACATGCATGCATGTACAACAAAATTTTGTTCAGCAACTCATCTGGAAAAGAACATTAATCATTGACGATGAAACAATTACAGCAATAACTAAGAAGAAAAAGCTAAAAACCATCTAAGACCCATCTACGATGTCCATCTGTACGTAAAAAATAGAAGATGCATGTCAAAAATACTCAAATCATAAAAGGAGGTATTTTAATAATACATTATGTTGTTCCTATATCATATACAAAATAAACCATGTTGTTAGTAACAATGTACACTATTTAACAAATAGGCCTACAAAGCCTACAAAATCATAACCGAAATAATCTGAGTTTACACTATATTCCCAGACTGTGGCCACTCTTGTGTTCTCAAAAAATCTTGTGTCTCCCATTGAAGACTATTTTGATCTTTATGGATTAGATGAGGTAAGTGATAATGTCATATTGAAGACTATTTTGATCTTTATGGATTAGATGAGGTAAGTGATAATGTCATATTGAAGACTATTTTGATCCTTATGGATTAACTGAGGTAAGTGATAATGTCATATTGAAGACTATTTTGATCCTTATGGATTAGCTGAGTTAAGTGATAATGTCATATTGCGTCTGTTGCTAACACATGTATTTGAGCGTCAACTTGGTACTCTCCCCAGGCATATTGGAACCTTGTCCAATTAAATTGTAACATCTGTCGAAGGTGAGCCCCATAAGTAATAATCTCATCATGATAACTAGTCTGCCCACACTGTATCTGCGAGCTGTTGGAATAGTCCATGTGCCAAAAACATGGAAATGTTGTCTATACATTTTTATTTGGTAAATTATAATGTAAGCACAGAGTACCTTTTTTTGCAATACAACAGAGCAAGGCAAAAAGTGAAGTCACCACTGTTGATAAAAAAATATTTTTTTTGTGCATATTATTTTAAAATTATATGATATCTCAAAAATTCACAAATGTCTCTAATAACTAATACTCAGTTTTAAATATTATCTTTTTCATTCTGTTCTGTATTTACCTTTCCAATGTGATAAGAACGGGATCCCAATCAAATAATTTCTGGCAAGAAAACATTGACTGGTTGACCAATGTCATTGTGTTTACACATTTGGTGTCATTGACAATCAATTTAATTTATTGCACCTTCAGTGCCCCTGTAAAAATGGCCCTGTCCCCCCCTGTGGCCCCCCCTGAGCTGACTGAATAATAAAAAGAAAATTAAATAAATTTATCAAGTTTTTACGATTGTGCCCAAAATGTGCCCCTCTGATTAAACACTGGCCTCACCTTTGCCCCCCCAGTAAAAATTGTCTAGATCCACCACTGTAATATGAAGTATAGGCCAGCCAGCTAGAACTCAATTGCAAATTGCACTGAGTCTGTGATTAGCTAGCCTAACACTCAGCAGTTTTAGCTTTCTTGAGTACATTTTATGATGTGTTAGCCTGGCTGACGTGACTCAAAGTCCTACTGACCTTGGATGTTGGTGGCAAAAAGCGATGATAATGAATGGCGGGTTTCCTCGTTATCTACAACTGGTTTGCTATTTCAATTTCGAATGAACTGAATCATTTATGTTTTACTAATACACCGCCCGAAGAAACCGAATGGTCACTTCATAACGTCAACGTTGTATTCACAGTAATAGGGCATTAGAAAATAATATGCATAACAGTATACAGTATACTGCACATTATAAAAATACAACTTTAAGAATAACAGCCTTCTTACAACATTTATGAAGCCTCTTCATTGCTGATTCAGGAGAGGAAACTGTTGCCTGGCAACAAGGCAAAACACTAGTTCACATGCAGGACAACAGAAGTAAATGCCACAACATGTGCCTGAGAAGTTTTTGATATTAATATATAATATAAAAAACACTTGTTTGTGTATTCAATTCATTAGAAAATATAAATGAATTGATGAAAGTTGAATAATATTTTTTATATTTATTGAATGTCTATACAGGAAAACTAAGCTGACCCCAGGGTCTCTGAAGGTTGAGCACTGTATTATAGCAATATAAAATGTAAAATGATGTGGCCAAAAGTATTGGAACCCTTCCTTTGAGATTATATGAGCTTTGTGATATGGCACATTATCCTGCAGTAGCCAACAGAATATGATGTTTGGTCAAAAAGGGATAGACATGGTCAGCAATAATACTCAGGTAGGCTGTAGCATTTATACAATGCTCAATTGGCACAAAGGGGCCCAAAGTGTGCCAATAAAATATCCCTCACACAATTGTACCACCACCACCAGTCTGAACTGTTGATACAGAAGGCAGGATGGATCCATGCTTTCATGTTGTTTACAGCAAATTCTGACCCTAGCATCTGAATGGTATAGCATCAGAAATCAAGACATTTTTCTAATCATCTATTATCCAATTTTGGTAGGTCTGTGCAAATTGTTGCCTCAGTTTCCTGTTCTTAGATGACAAGAGCAGCATGTGGTGGGGTTTTCTGCTGCTGTAGCCCATATGTTTCATGGTTCAATGTGCTGCACATTCAGAGATGCTCTTCTACATAACTTGGTTGTAATGAATGGGTATTTACTGTTGCCTTTCTATCATCACAAAACTCTCTGGCCATTCTCTGCTGAACTCTGCCATTAACAAGACATTGTTGCCCACAGAACTGCCGCTAACTGGATATTTTCTCCCTAGAGATGGTTGTACAGGAAAATCCCAGTATCAGCACTTTCTGAAATAGTCAAACCAGTCCATCTGGCACCAACAAGCATGCCACGTTTAAAGTCACTTAAATCACCTTTCTTTACCATTCTGATGCTCAGTTTGAACTTCAGCATATCGTCTTGACCATGTCTACGTGATTGGCAGATTAGATATTTGGGTTTATGAGCAGTTGAACTGGTATACCTAATGAAGTGGCCGGTAATTGTACATTGCTGTTCTTTCTTTTCTGCTCTCATTAATTTGATTGGACTGTTCGTTTTTTTATGACATGGATTAAACTGAGAATTAAGCCCCCTGAAAATATGAAAATAATTTATCCTCCTCCCCCAAATCAAAAATATTTTCTTATCACCCTCACCAAGCAAACAATGAAGACAATGAAACAGATAAAGCACCATAGTGATGGAAAGATGTTTTAATCAGGGTGTGCTGATTAACGCTGAGCGGGGTAGAGGGGGGTATTGAACATATCAACCATTATGTACAATATCTCCAAACTATGAAAGTACCACTCCTATTCATTATCAGAACATAATAAACCGAGATAAACAATGTCAAATGTTTCCATGGTGAAGTGAATGGCATTTATCCACAATGAGACCAGGGTTCGTTTCCACTGTCCAACTTTTTCATTTGTTTCCCTCAGCAACATTGATCCAGTCTGCTGTTATTAGCTGCCACCCAGCTACAACTACTCACTAGTTTATTCCATAACTGCTCAAATACAGCATGCCAACAATATATATATATATTTAATTATATATATATATATTCCTGTCCATTCCTGTATATTTCCCCTCATTTCCAACCCCCTCATCAGTCCACCAATACCGACCAAGGACCAGACATCTCCCCCAATCCCAGTCATCACCAACCATAACACCTAACAAAACATCATCATCTATTGCCTGCAGCCCCTCCTACCAAGGATCATACCACAGCATTAAACTGCCCCCTCTCACTAAAATCTCCTTGCCCACGAGGAGCTCAACCTCATCGTCTTTGAAACTCTGTGGCTAAAGCATGTGGGGCTTCCAACCTTTCCCATTACTGTTAGGCATATTCAGGGCCCACTGGAGCTTTAGGAGTATCTGGCGGCTGGCCATACACCAGGGCTGGTGGTGTGTGGAACTCCCCTCCGAACATCAGTAGTGCATAATCGTATCCAGTAGGCTCCTGCGTTGCCAATCGGCAGGCCGACCGAACCAGTGGCAATTTTTAGATCACTCTCCTTCTGTTCTTTTGCCACCACTGCTTAAACCTCTCCACCAACCCGTCAATCTAGGGGCAGTGGGGTGTGGTCCGGGTCTTGTGAATGCCAAGCTGCCTACAAATCTGAGAGAAGTATTGGCCCTCAAAGTCCCTACCCTGGTCTGATGGGATTTCAACCAGAACCTCAACAGCTGAACATCCCCTAAATAAGCACCTTGCAGATAGTGGCCGCATCCTGGTCGGGGACCACATAGGCTTCTGGCCATTAGGTGAAGTAGTCCATTTTTACCACCACAAAGCAATTATTCCAATGTATCTGTGGGAATGGGCCCGACAGCATCGACAGCAACCTTGTTCATAGGCTCACCAACATGGTGTTGTTGGAGAGGTGCCCTGCTCTGGCTTGCTGGTCCCTTCAGGCTGGGCAAGAGTCACTCCATGCTGACCATTGGCGAGCACCTCGTTTGTGGCTCTGGTGGACCACCACTTGTCACCTCTGCCAACCCATGGCTGGCTCTTTCCACCTTCTCCAGAGCATTCCATTGACAGCTTGCCATGCTGGTTGTGGCCCTCCTCAGAGCTGTGTCCCTCGTCCCTCCATCATGTCTCTTAGCTCTGGGTCTTTTTGTTGTTCCGAGGACTAGTCAGCAAGGTCATCCAGCCGCAGTGCCAAGCATCTTTCTGTGTCCTCCTTCAATGCTTCTGCGTGTTTGGCCTCTGCCCTACTGTAGTGTGAGATTCCCCCTTCCGGTGTAGAATAATGAAGTTGTATTCTGGTAGCTACTCTATCCATCTCGCCACGTGTCCTACTGGCTCTTTGAATGACAGCAACCACTTTAGTGATGCATGATTCATGAGAATGAAGAACTTACCCTCTTGACACCTGAATTTATTTCCAATTATGTGTTTCTGTGTGTTTCTGACTCCAAGCTGATGCTAAATTAAGTTGAGATTGTTAATTTGTCTATAGCATAGAGAATAGATATAAATTCAGGTATGATGCAAATTAGTGACAACAGGCATTTATGGTAAAGGTTTTTACAAAATGGTAAAATTAAAACACATTTTCCCATCTCAGATATGTAGATTTTATTCATGTCACAAAGTTGTTAGAACTTTGTGACACTCCAACCGGTCCTACGAGAAACCAGTGCATGCAAAAGGTTCCTAGATATGTATCGAATGTAAACAAACTGGCATTGGGGGAATACACACGCTATCTCGCCAGCAGTCGGAATGGAAGGGGTTTGATGCAAATTAGCATCAGTCGTCGTTAAGGGGTTAAAACCAAAGGTAATGTTTAAATTATTTCACAGGTGACATAGTAGTTCTCTGGTTTTGAGAACGTCCTGCTGTAGACAATCACTTGATCCCCTCTGTTATGGACAGGTTGCAGTGGAGCTTTTGTATATTTAATTCTTTGCTTTGGTTCCGTCCAGCCCCTTTCCCTAACATATTTTACTCTGGGTACGATAAAACCCTTACCATGTCTCTGTCTTTGCTCACACCTACAATCCCACATCCTTTTCACTGTCCATTGAGTGTGATTGAGCAGCAGGAACTCAGTCCCTGCCATCCGGGGTGATGTACGTAATAACATGTCAGTGAGGGTTTCGAGGTGAGATAGCACAATGTGCTCAAATGATCAGGGCGACTTATCTGTAGTCATTAGGTCTGTTGATCTCTGTTATTTTGGGGACTGGGATGATGATGGAGGATTTGAAGCATGCTGAAACATGGCATGTCTCCAGTGAAATGTAAAAAACTGTCAGTGAACATTCTAGACAGCTGGTCTAAATAGTGCTTCAAGGAGAATGGAGAGACAGTGTCCGGCCCCACTGTGTGACGGGGGTTCTGTTTCTTAAATAGTCTGTTTACGTTGTTCTTCAAACAGAGAGGGTCATTGTAGTGGCAGGGGTGTGGGTGATTGAGATGGGTGACTGTGTTGTGTTCTCAACAATAGGGGGCTGGAGAACTGGGCCAGTGGGCTGCTGTAGATGGCTGGACATATAGGCAGGAGGGATGTTGTCAGGACTGTCCCATTGTCTTTCAAATATGCAGATCTTGTTCAGGTCATTGGCAATTCGAAAGTCATTGATGGAATGTTGTAGGCCTCTTCAAACAGCAGCAGGGTCATTGGTGGAGAACTGTTGTCGTAATTTCTCTGAACACATGCCCTTGGCTTTCTTTACTCCTTTCCCAAAGCAGTATTTGTCCATTCTGTAGCCATCTCTGTCCCTACTCCTGAACACTTTCTCTTTTGTCAAATGTAGATGTCTGAGCCGTGAACCAGGGTTTTTCATTGTTGTAACTGAACCTGATCCATGTCTGTACATAGCTTTCCTCACAGAAACTGATGTAAGATGTTGTAATGTCTATATATTCATCCAGACTAATAGTAGTAGACCTGAAAATGTCGCAATTTGTGCATTCCAGACACGCATGCAGAGCCTCTGTTGAGTTTCTGTTCCACATTTTTGACTGCCGCACAACATGCTTTGCTAGCTTTATTTTTTGCCTGTATGTGGTTCATGGGGAAACCATGGTGTGATCTGAGAGACCCAGAGCAGCACGAGGCGTGGTGTGGTATACATTGTTGATTGTACTGTAACAGTGATCTGGAGTGTTTTCCTCTCTGGTAGGAATTTTGATAGATTTGTTTACACAGACCAGCATAAATTATGCGAATTCCCCCATGCTGTAGAAGTGCTTTTTTGATCAGACCTAACACATTATGGACAGAGATTGTTATTCCCTATTGTGACTGTTCTGGAATCTAAAACACAGTCTAAGAAGTATAAGACAGCCAGTAACTCTCAAAGATTATGGGCCCTATTTTAATGATCTGAAACGCAAGTATCAAATTTCAGTGACATTGTGGGCGGATCTTGGACACTGTAGCTTATTAGACCCATGGGATAAATTAATCTTGCGCCCAACGTAATCTAAAATGGGTAGTTCTGAAGTAGCTACATTAATCATAGGTGTGGTTTGGGCGTAATGGGCAATAAACCAATCAGAGAAACATCTCACATTCCCTTTAAGAGCATGCATGCTTGTTCTATGGCAGATTGCTATTATAAAGGCAGGTAGCTATTGATTTTTATTTTTTTACCTTTTTGGTAACTTTATTTTAAGGTACACTTATTAGCCACTAATTTGTAGCTTGTAAGTGACAGAATAAATTGCTTTTTAGGCCTTTGTTAGTCAATATTGGTCATGTATAAGGTCTTTATTAATTGTTATCCTATTCTCACACTGTATGTCATGTATTGGAATATGTTCATTTGTTACCTCCTTTTTTGCCACAATCACACCTATTCAATAGTTAGCAAGGGGTTTATTACACCTGTGATCCTTCACTTCAGAATAGTGAACCCACATTGGTTTATTAGCTACTTATTATTCATTTATTGAGGTGGAATGTGTTTATAATTCAAAATAGGGAACATGTTTTTGCAAACAAGTGTCCATTAACTATGAACATGACCACCCGTCATGATTGGGAAACTGTTCTTGACTATTCTTAGGTTACTCTGCCCTTGTCATTCCCTTGTTAAGACTACATATACAGAGACTGTTACATAGGTAATAAACACCTCACTAACTATTGAATAGCTGTGATTGTGGCAGTGTGAGTATAGGATAACAATGACTAAAGACATTATACATGACCAATATTGCCTAACAAAGGTCTTAAAAGCAATTTACACTGTCACTTATAAGCTACAAATTAGTGGCTAATAAGTGTTTTTTTTTAAATAAAGTGTTACCAAATGGGGATATTTTGCAATGTAGTCTAACATTAGACAGAGATTACTTTGCTTACCAGCTCTTCTATCAAATGAGCTCTCCTCTCCCATTCTGCTGCTGGGGTATTTAGGTTATGTGGCAACGGCACATGTTCTCTAATACTTAAGTTCTCTAATATTTCCTCATTTAAGTCATCAACACATCCATGATTCATGGAAATCTTATGTAAAATACAACAAGCCACAAAGAATGCTGTGACTTTTTGATGAATGCACTGTAAAGTGCCTCCTGTCCTATTCAAACACCTGAAGCGCATTTTCATTATGTCGACTGTTCATTCAATTACCCTATGTGTTTGTGTGTGTTTTCATCTAAACAGCATTTCATGCACTATTGCTGTCATCATAAATGGTGTCATCAGCCATGCCTTTAATGGATAGCCATTGTCCCCTTCACAGGCACCCATCCAAGGGGGGATTCCCCTTGAAAATGGCAGGAATTGCAGAGTTTGCCAGCATTAATGAGTCGTGGCTTGAGCCAGGGTGATTCACAAAGACATGGGTGATTTTACTATTTATCACATCCAGCCTAGAGTGGGCTTGCATGGATAGATGAACTGTGATATATATATATATATATATGAGCTTATTTAAGTATTTCTGTGTTTATAGGAGTTGTGATATGCATGATGGAGTTGTGTTACAACACCCTTTAATACCAGTAGCTTGGATAAGGTTCTGCCTGAAGTAGTAGTGCTTGTTACATTCTGATTACAAATTGCTGTCAGCTGTATTTTGAGCGGATCCTATTTAAGTTCTGGTAATTCAGAGGTGTGGTTCATATATCTTAGTGTAACCACGTGTAGATATCTATGTTCCTATATATTTATATCATTGTGCAATCCTGTATCTGTCTGTAGTTACTATACGTCCTTCAGGATCACTATATTCATGGACTATTGACGTATTAATTAAACGGTTGAAAGAACTCCTTCCACTTGCCTCTGGTCTCCCTCCTTTCTCTCTACACCCACACATCGTGACACTGTTAGCATTGCAAATGACTTGTATGCTGATTGAATGGGTTCCCTTGCGGTTGATGTATATCAGTGCGAATAATTCAGCCTGAATAATTTGGGTAAACGTGTACACTAGATTTATGCCTAATTTTTCACATCTTAATGGACTCCACAATGATTTCCCTCATGTGGTAATATTTTTGTAATTGTTTATGGTTTACAAAAATTGGAACTGCTCTGTCTGTGTAGATGAGAGAAGTGTACAGTATGCGCATTGTGCACACGTTTCATTATGGCCAAGCATGCGCCATCCCACATAGAAGTATTATATTTTGACATATATTGCGAAAAGATAGATTTTTATATGTGTCTTTATATTTTTTATACAAATATATGTATTATTTGTATTTCTAATATATGGCCTTATATTTCATACATATAGTTATATATTCGATTTTGGCCGTTTTCAAATATGTTTTAATATGTCTGAAAAATATTTAAATATATTGAAATATATGACAAAAAAATATAGGTGGTAATATGCATTAAACATATAAATCTAAATAATATATGTCCATATATCTCTGTTAAATGTATTTAGACATACATGATTACATGCATTTAACATATATGCTTTATGCATAGATTTACATGCACTGCTTAAAAATATGTGTAACATACAATACATGAACATTTATAATCAATATATTTATATATGAAATAAATATATGTTTATGGATGTGTATTTCTAGAATTTCAATGTATATTGGTAAAAGTAATGTTTTTAAATGCATGTAGAATGCAATAGACTCGAGGCAAAACACAAAACATCTTCAAAAAGATAATTTATTTAAAACCGAATTCACAGCATTATTAACACAGGTAACACATGAAATGACCTATTTAACTCAAAAATTAAGCTATGATTTCCAATTTTGGAATCTAATTT
Source organism: Umbra pygmaea (assembly GCA_016801145.1). Taxonomy (NCBI): domain Eukaryota; kingdom Metazoa; phylum Chordata; class Actinopteri; order Esociformes; family Umbridae; genus Umbra; species Umbra pygmaea. The sequence continues at coordinate 2,551 of JACXGM010005539.1, read as the reverse complement.
CTGCTAACTTTGAATTCAGAGAGATTCCCAATTGTCCATTTGTTACGGTAGGCAAACTCATCTTTACAGCAGCTGTAAAAAGATTTTTTTTAAATCAAATAAAAAAAAAAAAATGTTTTCCCATAATTTTGAGAAGCTGTAATTTCTCTCCCCATAATGTACATCATTGACTGTTATGCTTAAGCATTCAAGGAGTATGCGAGGGAAACATACCTAGGGTAGCATTAACCTTTATAGGGTCCAGGGCTTCTCTTTGTTCTCCAGGTTCTTGCTTGGATTTTCCACCTAAAAATGTCAAGATACCTTTAGACCCCTTTCTTTCCTCTTTTTAAACATCATGGAATAATTCCATACTAGTATTAATACAGGTTTGCATGGCCCCAGAAAATGATGCTGTGTACAAAGATTCTAGTAAAGTGAGAATCAGAATGCGCTGACCTTAACTTCATAGATTGTTGATATTTCAAGTCGTGCTTGTGGCTAAGGTGGTAGAGCAAATTGCTTGTGTTGCCTAATCCGGCGACAACTTAAGCCCAACAACACTTGCATGAAATGATTGTTTGGTCGACATCCGATTTTTTGAAACCGAAATACCTCCAAACAACAGACACGGCTCCTCTTTTTGACAAACATTCTTCTGTGTTATCATGTTCTACTAGTTCTGCAGCATCCATCTTTACCCTAACGTAACACCAGAGCAATACTGTTTACCCTCACCACGCATCGCAGTCAGTGACAGTGCCGCAGCTGCGACATGCGTGTTTAGAAGCGAAACATTGAAAACGGACTGATCTAAAACAGTGTCGTGCGGCGCAGTGTTTTGGACGCTGTGTATGGCGGTATATAAAAAATTCATATCATAACGAAAATATACACCGGTATTCAGTGTGAACCAGTATAATGCCCAGCACTAGTTAATTACCTCTTCTTTCAGGGCCTTTAATTCAGCAATTAATGTTGAATCTTGGGCTAGACCTACATTTTCAGTGTTAGCCCGGCCCGGAGATGGACCTATATCTTGGGTGCTTGCGACAGCTCGAGCTGGGCCTACTTCTTGGGCGCAAACCACAGTTGGTGCTGGGCCTACATCATGGGTGCTAGCCATGGTTTAAAATTGAAAAAATACTTTCATGAACCTTACATCATAATACATGTGCACAGTGGTTTAAACTCTTTGTTTTTAAATAGTTTGTCATATTCCAATTTCACGCAAAAGTGGCAGAACAAAATGTTTATAAGACATAGTGTAACAAAAACCTGTTAATTAAATACGCTCTTAGAAAAAAAAGTGTTTTCCACAACTTAAGAGTATACACCATGTTATGTCACATTTGAATCTAAGGCCTAAGTCTACATGTACACAGGTATTCTTTAAAACTGGGGAATTTCTATGCGTTTTGGCCTTTCGTCCTCAAGCTCTGTGTAACGGAGTTAACATCCTACCGTAAAGCTCACTCCATAGCTAGCTTGAAATGTCGCCAAAGAGCTATACAATAGGTACCAGCAGGGCTGTAGCGTGTGTTGCGGAGCAGAAGGCAGCGGGTTCAACACCAGTCAGAGGACGTGGTGAACTGACGTGTGGGCTGCTCGCGATATTACGTTACAGTCCCTCTCTAAACACAACGCAGAACTATACGTTACAGTGGTGCCGTTTGACCCGACGGTCGGAGTAGGTCGCTGTGGAGCGAGTTTAGAAGGGGTGAGTGTAATGGAGTTAGCATCCTACCATTAAGCTCACTCCACAGCTAGCTTGAAATGTCTTCGAAGAGCTATACAATCGGAACCTTTTGTATAGCTCACTCGGTTGGTACGTTGTCAAGCAGGACTGTAACGTCCTACTGCGAGCAGCCTGCATGTCTTTTCACCACGTCCTCTGACTGGTCTCGAACCCGCAGCCTTCTGCTCCGCAACACACGCTACAGCCCTGCTTGACAACATACCAACCGACTTTCTCAGGCTAAAGGTGTACATAATTTTGTCAGTAAAAGCTGTGTATCTTTTTCGATTTTTGTTCTCAATAAAATAAATGTCATCAAATGTATTAGGCATGTGTTTTTTATTGTATGTACTGTAAGTGTTCACATTCTGACAGATAATTAATCTTGTAGTCAACAAATTACAGTAATCATATTTTAATAGAAAATATGTGTTAACAGAAATACTTTATAAAACACATTAAATTTCATTTCTATATAATTTATTTGCTGGTTTCACCTCATAAAAAATAAAAAATAAATAACGGATCTAGTCCGCATTTACCTAACACTTTATATTTACCTGTTAAACATTACTCAGTGTAATGGCATGTGCAATGTGAATTAACATTTGATCATGTCTTTGAAGAGTATTGGGGGGTTAGGCAAGATGGCGGACTAGTTTAGATCGTGTAAAGGCGCATCAAGACAAACATTGAGATTTAATATATTAAATAAAGACACAACGACAGTAGCTACGGGATTAAAAATAACTAAACAAACTGGATAATAACAAGAAACAAATTAGGAGAATAGAGCGATTTATTGACAAATATTACGTACATCAAACAATTATG